>OZ020238.1:17154159-17299161 GCA_963971235.1 Cryptus armator | reverse complement strand
AACACATTTATACATTGAAAATTATTACATTCCATTTATTACATTACGTAATCGGATAAAATGCGTTTAATCGACATTTTGCAATAATTAAATTAAATAAATCATTCCTCCATAATAATAATGAATATTATTCCGAATAATGATTTATTTTTCATAAATAATTTCTTAGTCGTTGGAAAAAAATGCTTACATTTTCATTTATTGCCCGGTGGGTCTTTGTATAGAGAAGAACGTAAAAGTTACTGAGGTGAATGCGATAATATTTCGTTCGACGACGAGAAATAATGTTAAAAGTCGAAGTGTGTTAAAAGTCTGCGTTTCTCTAAGTGCGTAAAAAATATTGTTTACACTCGAGCCTCGCGTACTTTGGCGTGTGCCGTAGAAGCGGGGAAGTTGTTCGTTAGTTCGGAGTCTCGCAATTATACTTTAATTGCCGTCCGAGCAGACTACAGGACTTCGAGAGGTACGTTACCGTATCGTCGCTTCCACCTCGTTGATCTAATAATACGGTCACGTGGATAAAATACCGCGTTTGATATTGTGTGTGTGTCTTTTTTTTTTTTAATTCCCGGATGCCCGACACTGTGACACGTAGTTCTTCTGTTTTTTGTTGTTGTAATAACGAGTTTCGAGACGCAGTAGTTAGAGAGCTCTAACAACTTTTGCATCGCTGCGTCACGGCGTGCTGCACTGGAGAACGCGCGGCCGTGACTACTATACCCCTCCGTGTATACCGAGAGTTAGTTAGTTAGTTAGGTACACTCGAAGGTATTAGTGAGCGTACGTTGTCTGCATTGTTGAAACGGCCACTCGGGCCGTTATAGACAGAGGATGTCGCAATCCTCGCCGATTCTATTCGCTTTTGCAGCCGCCGATTCTTCGCTCTACAGACCCCCCCATGTGTCGCTCCTCTTCCCTACGAGTGCGTGATACCGCGATAGACCAAGTGCGTAGTTACGAATCATCGTCTGTACACTCGTCTTCCACTCGTTTTGCTTTAAGGAAACTCGTAATTTTCAGAAGCTTCAAGTATTCTCGTTAGCCTACATCTTTTACTGGCGTCACGAGAATTTTTAGAATAATTCTTTAGTCATCGGAGACTCAATAATACGAATTGTGTGTGAAAGCATCCTTAATAGTTCTGGGATCAGAGGAAACAGAGGGCCTAAATCGTTACTTTCTCTTGGTATGGTAATGTTTCTACAATATGAGAGAAATTAATAGAAAAAAACATCGATCAATCTGGTTGATCGAGATGAAGAGAACTCGTTAAAAAAAAAAATAGTGTTTCGGAACAGTAACTTCAAAATTTAAAAAAAAATTATAATTGTTTTTATTCGATGCTCGGGGACAGAGAAATTGTAACGAAAATTGAATTGTTACGCTTTTTTTTTTGCGGTAATGATGGTTTTATATAGAAATAGCGATCGAATGTTTTCTTTTTTCGTTTTTTATGTAATTGTGAAATCACCGATTTCTCCGTTGAGTCGTGAAGGACGTCGAGAAGCTTAATAATATATCGCGGTCGCGATATTAAGTGTAGTAGGATAGGATACATCGCGGTGACCTTAGGCGAAGCAAATTTAGCTTTAACGATGAGAGAAGCTCTATCGGTCGTAGGGCACTCCTCTTCCGTGCGTTTATACTACACGACAGGAGATTATATTAGAGTGTATTATAGACATAGCTGACTGGGTGATGTGCATTGCATATTGTACAGGATGCTTCGAGAAATCGAGGCACCGAGCACCGAGTTGTCACACAGCGGAGGGATTGTACAAGCTGCGCAGAGCCCCATCAGCGAGTCTAATAGAGCGTGTCGCGTGACGTTGCGCGGAGTGAGGAAAATGTCATTGAGTACAGTATAATGCAATTTAATGCGATCCGATTTTAAAAATAATATAAACCCATTTCGACAAAACGTTTAACCCTTTTACATGCAAAATTTTAATGTCGGACAAGAGACTTAAGCCGAATGCTCTTTACGAGGAATTTCGCGCCGAAAATGAAAACACAATAATCGCTTTTGGCGTATTACCAATATCCCGCTTGACTTCGGGCCAAAACTTCTATCGGATTCCAGCCGAGAGAGGAATATACATGGAAATATGGTATGCAAAAAAAAAGGAACGAAACAGTTTTTACGATATTTTTACAACAAAAAAAAAATTGAAAACGTGAGTCTTTTTTACCCCTTTTTTTTTTACGTTTTTTCGTCAGGATGCAGCGGTTCGAAAAAATAATTTTGAAACTCGGAACGGTTTATCTTTGGTGTTTGTTCCTGTTATTTGCTCGGAATAAACAAATATCTCGATGATGAAAAATATTTTAAATCGCAACTCTTCCCCAAATCGATAGAACGATTTTTTTTTAATTCGTCTCGTTTAAGAAAACTCTCGTAAGTTCTTTCTTTCTGGCGTTTACTCAATTACTTATGGTAGTACTTAAACAAAACAGTGTGAAGTTTATTAACCATAAAGTACCACACATATCTTTTCTCTTTACCTTACGGGTGGTTTCGGGAGACCCGATTACCGTCTATCGTTATGTTCCCAACCAAAAGTGAGATTTAGAGAAAATTAAAAATACTTATCTATGGGATAGAAATCTGAAAAATGTTGATCATATGAAAGGTGCTAAGAATGTTGATTTTCCGTAATAACAGCTCTAAAAAATTATTGGCGTATTAGTTGAAAAAAAAATGTAACAAATCATTCGACAACCGAACTTTTTTTAGTAAGGTAAATTCGTTATTGTTTCTGAATACATATAATTTTTTTTAGAATTTCCGTTCAGATCGAATTGATCAGATTCATGTGTGATATTTTAGGATTAAAATAAAAAATGTTACATTGTCCACATCGATATCCACTTAGCAAATTACAATTATTCAAAACGTTAAGAAGATAATGCCACCGGAGAGATTGAATGTCTGAGTTATAGCGTTGAGTATATAAAAAAAGGTAAAAGTCGAATAGTTCCTGGCCCCCCCTCTGACGTATATTCTCAAAGGATTCGAGTTCGAGGCGTATTTATACCTAAAGTACACGTTTTACTTTCGCTTTATGCTCCAAAGGATTCCATCGCGAAGACGCTAGTCGGCTTCGCCGTTCACTTCTACATTATACATCTATACATACGTATTATATATACTGAAAAAATGAAGAAAAAACACTACGGTTAGGCGAGGTACTACCCACAGTATTTCGCTAAAGTTTCTCTCAGCGGCTTTCGCCACCGGCTGACGAGAACTTCTCTCGCCTCGTTCGCACTAAGAATAGTAAACGAGTGTTCGAAGTCTACGGCGCGATTTTCACGAAGCAACTTTACACACCTACGACGGGCGTATACGATCCTCAAAATAGTCTTGACAATGCGTCTTTTATTTTTCAATGAATTCTACACGGTCCCATCGCATGGCACAACGGCAGAGTTGATGAGACCGGTATAACGAGAGACGAGACACGAGGTGAAGGAGAGAATTGAATTGCTCATCACAACTTCCGTCCTCCGGAAATTCGTGTGTCCCACATCGAAACTAAGTGGAACAACGGCGTAGAATTTCCATGTATCTCTCTATATATATAAAGTTACCGCCGCTGACGCCGCCGTCGCCGCCGCCGCCGCCGTGTCAGGAATCGATACCTACTTATGAGACACCCGGTATATGAGGCCCCTTCGAAAATATTCTAAGTCCCTCTAAGGGGGACTTAGAATATTTTTCTCTCTCTCGCAAAAATATTCCCCAAATGGGCCTTAACTCAAAATATTCTACAATTGACGAGCGAGCGCGCAAGCCCGGGGAACCGCATTCTAAGTCCCTCTTAGAGGGACTTAGGATATTTTTCGGGGGGGAGGGGCGTGGGAGGGGAAGGCCAAAATATTCTAAGTACCTTTAGAGGGGACTGTCTAAGTAAAAATACAAAAAAAAGCGGCGGCGGCGCCGGTTGGTGAAAAGCTGCGGCGGTGATGAGACATTTTTATAATGTTGATAAAAGGAATACGAGCGCGCGAAGCGCGCGAGCCCGGGGAACCTCTAGTATATATATATAGCTGTTCCCCGGACTCGCGCGCATCGCGCGCTCGCGTTCCTTTTATCAACATAACAAAAATGTCATAAGTGTCATAAAAGGACTTGTAATTTTCACTTTGCGTTTTTCTGTGTTCCGCGCTCGTACATTGTTTTAAAAGACACTGTTCTTCGTCACTATTTCGTTATACTCCAAATCCCCCCTTACAATGTTTTGCAATGGCAACCATAATTTTAAACCCTCCGGCATGTTAACCCTTCCGTCATTTTAACCTCCCCATGACTGTAACCACTCCGTGAATATAGTCTTTCCGGGACTGTAACCACGCCGTCATTATAGTCCCTCCGTGACTGTAATTAATCAGTGACTTTAGTCCGTCCGTGGCTGTAACCAGTCCGTGACGTTAGTCCGTCCGGGACTGTACCCACTCCGTCACTTTAGTCACTACGTCATTTTAACCACTCCGTGAGATTAGTATCTCCGTGGCTTTAGCATATGTTCTAAACTACTGTCTTGTACACAGCGGCGAAATGTTTTTATATATATAGAGAGATTTATTAACGCGTGTGTATATGTGCAATTCGTACGCGTTAAATACGAGAAATAAACTTTGTCCGAGGAAGTTGTACCGACCGTAGCGAAAAAGTCGTTGCGATATGCAGCTCTTGATAGACGAAGGACAGAAAAGTCTTTCGTGGTCGTGTAAATAAACGCATCAGATATACATATATATACATACTACAAGACGAGAACGCCGTGTCGGTGCATTGACCGGAAGTACTTTCTAACTCGTTCACTCATCAGCAACACAGCATATCGCCCGGGCGTATCGCGCGTTACAATCGCGAAGAGCTTCAAAGAGAGTCATTAAATCAGATCGCAACTTGCGAGGAGTCAGTGGGTCAATAAAGACATTATAGCCGTTGAATTTTTTTATTGCATATGCATGCATTTTTACGCTGTTAATGACAAAAAAAATTCTACGGATGAGATAAAAAATTTGAACAATCATTCGGGATAATGGATTTCAAATTTGACTCTGTCATGCTGCGGAGGATTTTTTTAAGTTTCTTCAAGGTTCATCGATAAAGAAAAACTACTTTTTTTTACGATTGTTTCAGCAAGAATATTGATGTATTAAAATGAGTTTGTAAAGGAACGGTCGATATCTTCGGTGGAGGAATGGTAGTCGATGATATGACGGTAGGGCCAGAAACAAATGATAGAAAATATGGTGACCCCGGTATTCGTACCCGGGTTGATCAGGTACTTAATTAAGAGCGCTAACCACTGCGCTATAGTCACCCGTATATTTCTATCATTCATGTTGTCTACTTATATGCAAAGCTGGACCCGTCCGTTACACACCGTCACACACCTCCTCTCGCGATTGTCGACGTCCTCGTCGAATGTGCAGCGTTGTCCTATTGCGCGGACTGAGGCATCATGTTATCTCGTCAGTCGGTCTTACTTTTTACCGTCTGGTATACGCGGAGTTCATGGACTTTGTCTCATGCCGCATTCCCTAAGAGTTTGATGGCGTCCCAGATGCGTTTTTGTGGACGTCTTTTGTAGCTCGATAACTTCTAACACCATGTGTCATTAGGCTAAAAACTCTAAAACAAACACATTGGATAAAAACCGATAGCGCCAGCGCATGGTTGTTTGCCGCACCAAAAATCCAGACACTATATTTTCTTTGCGACAACCGAGACTCAGTCATAAAAACGATAATTAATACCGGAATTATTCAAATTGAACCATTTTGTCTAGTTAAAACACGCACAACTAAATTGACACCGACGATAGAGATAACCTCGGCAATCGAAACAGATTTTTCACACCCCTCTGTTTTAAATATAACTGGAATGATTGAAAAATCAATAGTGAACATAGAAAATGTAAACATAACAGAGATCCTAACGGAAACAGAAACACTCACAGGACTTTCAAACTTAGATACAGTCCATGACGACTTAACGCAAAACGAAGTAGCCTTAAAAGCCGTAATCGTCAAGGCAAAAGAGATATCAAAAACTCATTATTTAAGCCACCGAGTCTCAACGTTAGAGTCAATATTTAAATATGAAGGAATCTCCTTAGGCATAATCATGCTACAGTCTAAGCTCTGTATTCTTAACTCGACGGGACCGGACTTGTTCCCTTTTCTGTATTTCCCGTATCGTCCCTACTCCCGGTCAGTTGCTGCGAATAGGGGTAACGAGGGGTATACGCGTCTGTAGGTACAAAGCCACCTTGTAACTGATGCGCGTGCGCAGTTTACATTTTACGAAATAGGCTCCGCTTGGAGTGGGGCAAACGGACTCAGGGGAAATACAGTTAAGGGAACTCGTTGTCATGGTAACGAGTTAAAATAAAGGATCGGTTAACTTAAGGGGAGTTGAGAATACGGAGCTTGGACTGTATTACTAACAGTTGCTTGGGAATTCTCATTATTCAGTAAAATATCGAATTTACGTAAAATACGATCATGTATAACAAAACGCAGAAAACAAAAACATCCAAAGCTTATTAACGAACCACAGAATAAGGTCATTTCGTATTATCGACAACCCACAGAATTAGTCGAAGCCGCTAGACCTACGGCAACCACCAGCCGGGAGGTAGCTGTTATCACCGAAGCGCCGGCAAACCAGTCTGCGCGTTAACATACCTTAACCGAGACGAATTGCCATAGAAGCGCATTTCATAGCTTAACAAAAAAAAAACACTAAGCGATAATAATCGCTTTTTTTTCATATCTTCATTACTTTATACATTTATATAGGTATTGGGGATAAGTAACGGCATGACAAACTAAAAAAACTTCACACACTCACGCATGTACACGTAAAACATTTATGCTAACAAGGGTCACATAATTTCATTTGGCATAATTCTAATCAGTTACACACCGTTACAAGTTGATGAAAAAAAATAGTTGACGATCCTGCCAGGATTCGAACCTGGAATCTTCTGATCCGTAGTCAGACGCGTTATCCGTTGCGCCACAGGACCCGTGTTTTACATAAGATAACGCAAGTATTTATCAAGGATATGCGATATTCAACGACAAAACTAGAGTGCGTGGCACGCGCCGAGATTTGTTTTCATATAGAATGTAATGTAAGGCGATAGGGAGAGCGAGTTAATGACGAGAACGCGACGACGACTCCGCCAGCAGGCAAGTGTGTAGCCGCTAATAGCCTCGTGGGATTGCGATTACGAGTCTGGCGCCCTGCAGACTCTCTCGAACCTCCGCCTCGTCACGTGCCTCCAGTTGGAATAACTACATAAAGTAACGTGTACGCGCACGCAACCCGATTAACCGTTAATCGGAGAAAGACGAGAATAAAGAGAGCGCATAACCCGCGAACGAGTCGTTGGCTCATCGTTATGGAAAAACACGTTCGACCCTATAACTATAACTGTACGAACATTTTTTAGAAATTCGGGACACACCAGTAAGAAACACGAATAAATCTGAGGTTAACGGTTTCCGACCTCTGAAAATGACCATTTAAGTCTTTCAGCGTATTTTTCATGCCTTGAAAAACGTACTCTATTTTTCAAACGGAACGAGTGATTATAAAAAAAATTACATGCTATTTGTGAACAATTGTTACGCACAGTTTGTGAATTATTTTTTTTAAAATAAATGTATAGTTTATTATAATTCAATTACGGTGGATGTCCCAGTCATCGTCAGTGTACCAGTAATCGTCAATGTGTGCTTTGACTGTAGCAAAATATATATTCAAAGCATACGATTGACTATTACTGGTACACTGACGATGACTGGGACATCCATCCATCTTATGTGGTCGGATTTTAACAAAGAGTTCAAAAAATAGGTCATTCACCTACTAATTATCTCGAGAATTATATATCTATAAAAAAAAACATCGATAATACTGCATTTTTTCAAATTGTAAACTATATTTAGCTACTGTCGTGAGGCTTTTTTTAATAAAAATTATCGTAGTCATCGAGTTACCATGTTCCGTCATTCGATATACAATATAATAAGATATGCGATATAATATGACTCTAATAAGACCGAGTAATACAGGAATACGTAGAAACTGAATTGTCGCTATTGCATTACGTTACCGCCCACCGCACATGTAAACACCAGCTGTTCCACGAGACAGCTTTTACAACCCACGATTAGTTCGACTCTGCGCGGCCTCTCTCTTTCTTTTTTTTTCCAACCCTTTCTCTTACATCTTTTCTTTTGCATTTCCGCGTAACCGGAATTTTTCCATCTTTTTTTTCAACTCTCACTCCGTCTCGTTTAGCATGTCTGTCTCGATATTCCCACGAAACGCCAGCGGCTGGCTACAGTTTGTAACGAACGCTCGAACTCTCAGTCTCTTCCCATTGTTATTCCATTTTCGTTAACCCTTTGACGCTCACCGAAGAACCAACGTTGCCACCTCGTTAACGAAAGCGATAATTAAAGAAATTTCTCTTTCGTTAATCACGCGAGAAAGGAATTTCATACGAATGGAAAGCATTTAGATAGATTAACGTTTCTACTGACATGAAAAAAAAAAAATTAAAGTCACAGAAACAAATATCCGATGAGAAATGTATGAGTTGCCCAGTGGCTATTTTACGATATCCATAACTTTATTTTACGAGAAAACACTTTCGTAACAATCGTCGCTATACTTCGCAAACGGTGTTCGTGTAACACTTATTGTGAGTGCAGCGTACTACGGATGAGCGCAATTCACTATAGCCGCTCTATGTGCAATCGCTATGGGGACTAAAATCCAGGTCACGACACGGACGAAGCGTGCTCTCCTTATCGCGGGAATTCTATTATCGTTGACCAGAACCTCGTCCGTATCCAATCCTTCATATTTTTCTTCTAATCGGAACGAAATTTAATTTAATCTGATTGACCAATTGGATAAAAACGGTGATTCGATAATAAAAAAAAAATTCTAACACGTGTCCAGAATCTTCGTTATCCCCATCAAATTAATCGACGAACACGATTGGTTTTTTTCTTTATTAATGAATTCGTATCTACGCATTAATTTGTATATTAGATTCAAGTTTATCGATTCCGCGACAGGCGAGAGGAGAAAAAATGTTTACAGTTTCACTCTCGAATGAAAGGGACTCATCGCGAGAAATTCCATTCATAAATTCTCTCTCGAGGCTCTCGACGAGGGATACACGCTCGGGTGAATAGCTTTCACGATAAAATTCTTTTCTCTTTGACTTCGAAGATGTGCAAGCGGAAAGGTGGATATGCCATTCGTGTGTGAATAAAGTGTGCTATCAGCTGCTTGATTATATGTACGGTTCGCATACGGTGGCTCGATATGTGTGACGTCTATAACGTCAAACTACGGACGAGCGAGTTTAATCGAGGGTACGATCTCGTAGAACCAGCGGATTTCGTCTTTTTTTTAATTTATTTTTTTTAAGAATTTCGCACACATATTCTCTTCCGCGTGTGTACTTTATTGAGAACGAATAAAGCGATTTTTTTTCTAATATATAACGTCACTCGTGTTCAATTCATCAATCAGCGTTCGATCGAACTCGTTAAAAATAAATAAGAAGATATTGCTCACCCTTTATGTCGAGAACACGTCGCGACGCCGTTTCACTTGTTCACATAATATTAAAAAATAAATAAAAACTTCGTAACGCCAAGACTTCCGTCGGGAGTCGATTGTCTTTTGTTTGTGGGATTATTTATCACTGTCGCGAATCACGAGACTCGAGGAACGTACCGCGACCATCGATGTCACAGACTGTCACTGATCTCGCCATTTTGGTTTACACACAGTGTGTTAGCTCTCCCGTGCGCTAGCGTTCGCGAGAATGCGAGCTATCGAGGGGGGGCTTGTTTTTTTTTTTTTTTTTAAGAGGTGGCGAGAATCGAGGGTTGAGAAGGGAGCGCGCATGCGCTTGACAGGTGGCTTTCCACGAGGCACCTGTCGGGTTTTTGACGTTGCTTTTTCGAACTAAAGATCTCTGTACAGCCGACCAAGCAACGAACTTCGCGACATCTGTTTTGGAAGACTCGAAACATCGAAGTATAAGTACACGTCCGATACGTCGCTGTTTTACCTACGATTTTCAAAACATTTATTTTTTGATGATTGCTCTAATCGCAAATAATAAAAATAAAAACAATGTAAAAATTAAATCTTGAAAATATTTTACGTATACTTTGTAACAAATGTTCCGAAAATTGAATGCACGATATATTAATAATTTACTTCAACTTCATTATAAAAATATATTAATTTTAAGTAATCAGTTCTAAGATATTTTGTATGAAAACTTAAAAATTATACGGGGTTCAAAAATTTTCATGATATTTCTAATTATAACGCGAATAATGAAATAGGAAATAAAAAGCACATGTTGCAAAAAAAAAAAAAATTAATCAAAAAAAATATTAGCAACGAGTAGATGATAGCCATAGGGTGTCCCCCCCTCAAAGTGGAGGCGGGTAGCTACGTGCGTCTCGCCCCGTTTAATTTTGGAGCGTAGCGGTAACGAAAATAGAATCCGCCTCCGCCGTCTCTCTCCTATCACCTCTCGTCTAAGGCTCGATCTCTCCCGATATCTCGGTATTATTTCGAAATTGCGGAACGTTTCACCCGTCCAGAAAAATCAACGCAGACTCGAGGATCGCGCCACTGAATACTTTTGCAAAGTCAAGAAGCCCCAAATACGATTTATACACACAGAGAGCTATTTAAACGGAAAATTGTCGAAAGCTTCGAGATAATATTTTTCATGAAGCGCGCAGCGCGTTCGTCAAAGGATTAAAAGCTTTGAAAATGGATCTCGATGGCGTGATTAATAGAATAAATAAAACTATTAAATTAAATGTTCAAGCTCTGTGATCCACCGATCGCAGGATAATATTTATATTGAAAGTTCACAAGTGAATTTGGAAAAATGCCAAACGCTAAAAGAGAGAGAAATCTCGGTGTGGCAGGATAAGAGAGTCACAAACGTTTTTACGTTATGTTATGGATAAAAATGTATATAAATTTATCCGGCTTAAGCAAACGCATCATTATTGACCTGAGATATCGATTGAGAAATAATTCGCTCCGCTATATGTATACGCCGGATGAGTTGGAACGGCTCAACCTATTTCTTCTTTTTCTTTTTTTTTTAAATGAAATCCGGAAACGAGAAAGCGGTCGAGCGTCCTATTAATATAATCGGGGTGCCTCTAACGGCGCCGCCGTCAGCAAGAGAGGGATATTTTCAATGAATCGAAATAAATCGACGAAGAGGAGAAGAAGAAGAAGAAGAGATGACGAGAAGCCGAGAGAACGCGCCGAGGGTAACTGAAGAGAAAAACGGAGGCGCGTGCGCGGAGGACTTTGAGCGTCTCGACGTCCGCCGACGCCTTCTTGAATGAAACCAGAGGAGTCAGTTCGCTTCGAAGCGCGTCCGCCCTCGTACTTTCACGGATTTTCAACTTTTAACAAAATCTTCGACAATTACAAAGTAAAACAACATTATTCACGTAAATTGAGATGTAGAATACATTTTTATTCTCGAGACAAAAGTTTCTGCGATTCGTTTCGTCCAGCGGATTTGAAGAATTGCCGATTTTACAAAGAAGAACTTCCGGGTATGAAAAAACGACGCAGGAGTGTCTCAACATTGTCGATAGACGTATTAACGATAATTTTATGATAATGATAACTGATACGCATGAATTTTAATTGAATATATGAATAATTAAATTGCTTTGTAGTTCAATTGCATTGCATTTAATGATAAAAATTGTTTTTTTTATTCTTCCGATGAAACAACGCGATAATTTCTCGCGTATGAGAGCAGTGTGACAGAAGTGTTTCGCCGCTTCAATTTTTGCTCTCTCTCTCTCTCTCTCTCTCTCTCTCTTTGAACGAGAAGATTAACGATTAGACACGAAGAATTAACTGCGTTACGCGTGCGGCTGGAAAGCTCGCGAGAATAAGAGAAGCGATGAGAAGTTGAAACAACGCGAGCGAAGCAAAGCGGATAATTGTTGGCTGAGAGGCGCGAGCGGAGAATCTCTGTTAACACTCAGTCAGTGTAGTAACTAATGCACTCAAGCTAAAGGGAACGAGGAAAAATAATAAGAAGAAGAAGCTAAAGCAACCACGGTGGCCCCTCTTCTGAACGTCGAGGATTCACAGGAAGCGCAATAAACACGAGGAAGAAGAAGAAGAAGAAGGGATAATCGCCGGGGTTGTGTTACAGTTTAGAATTGTGGAGCCACGGAATTCGCTCAGCTTCGCCGAGTCTCAGCCGACGCCAATCCAAACAAACGAAAAGTCAAAAGAAGAATAGAATGAAGAAGCGAGCAACTGGAAGGGGCGAATAAACAACCAAACGATAGGCTGCCGCCTATGCGCTTATCTTCTCGTTCAGCGATAATCGAAGATATCCAGATCACGAACGGCAATAAACAAAGAAGAAAAAGTTATTTAATCTCTCAATAGCCGATCGAATCGAAATTAACGAGTGAGAAAAAAATGAAGATGCATCGAAGATTATTATTCAATGCTATAAAATATAATAATAAATGAAAGATAACTACTGAAAAAAATAAAGAAAATGTTGCGAAGAGACGTAATAACATTGATGAATAATTAGAATTCCGCTTTGACAAGAGAATCGCACTGCTGAAAAGACATCGGGTTTTACGATAAAAAATGTTGAAAAATGAAACTCTAAAGGAAATGATTGAAAAATTATAAGATATGACAAGATATGACTCGAAAAAATTATTAAAATGGATGACTAAGACATAGCGAAGAGATGGGAAAAAGCAATGAAAGTTGGAAAGCAGCTGCAGGAAGAAAATTTTTCAGCTGTAACATCCGGTTATACGGGAAGAATACGACGCGATTCGTGGAAAATCTCATTAGACTGTCTCTAGCGTGCGTCTCACACTGTTTCGATGAAACTGCGAAGGTATTGCAAAGGCTTAAATTTGCTTATATACCACCTTATTACTGGATTATTAACGCGCACTTATGTAGAGTCTTTCGTACGATGTTTTGGCGTGTATCGTGTATTAACTTTTCGTCATTACGCACGTACATGTTATTTGTGCGGAATATAGAAATAGAGAGAAGTTGGTTCTCTCTGCTCATTTATGCGACGAAACGTACAGCTTTTACAAATTTCCACATAAACATATCGCAGTCGAGAAAGACGGAAGGTGACAAAGAGAGGAGAAACTTACACGACTGTAAGTTATATAAGGGGAACTTTAAATATAGCAAACCACTCTCTCGCTGGACGTTAGCCATATTCATATGTAGTACATATAAGAAAATACATAGATACACAGTACATGGAATATGGGGTTGTAAAATACCGTTTTTTTTTTGTTTAAAATGCCTATTCGAATGAATACGTAAATACCCTAAGAAAAATTTTCTGGAAAAATAATATGCCCTATATTAAAAGTCGTGGAGATACTTTACTTCCAATAATTCCTTTCAATTTTACTATTTTTCTGTATATGTTTATTGTGCATTAAGAACTACAAGTGTAGTACATTAGATTCACTTTTTTTTAACAGTAAATATGAAGTTTAAGTGCACTTTGCGAAATATCAAGTGTAATTAAATGTTCAAAAAACCTTTCAGATATGTTTGATATTTTCGATCTATAAACTTTCCCGCAATTTTTTTTTTCTCGTAGATAAAGTTGGATTTTTGGCAAAACATTTTGAATTTTTTTTTTTCTCGTACTACACGATTAAAATGTTTCCAAATAAGTGTTCCACTTATAAAAGATGTGGATTTTTTATGGAAATTTATGAAAAATCAGTACCAAAATCTTGGATTCGACGAATGTTGGTCGAAAATTTGATATAACGATTAATGCATAACAATCACGTACTTTTGCTTACATCAATTTTGCTAACAAATTTTATATTGAAACGAACAAAAACGCATGCAAACGTAGGTGAGCTCTGTTACTACTTATTTATTTATTTTCTTGATTGGAAAAAAATTGTTGCGTTTGCAGGAATGATGGACAGGGTTAAGCGTCTCTTTGCCGAGATATATCTCTCGGCACCACGCGGACTCGCGAGACTCATCAGTCCACTTTCCACTTTGTTTTCGTCTTAGCGACGACGCGAAGACGACGGATGCGATTCTTAGGTAGCTGCGCGGGTTCGTAAAATCACGAAGAAAAGATCGCAGAATTACGTATAGCTATGGGTCTGCCGACTGCGTATCGCAAAAGTCTGTTTAGAGATTAAATTTAGACGTTTGAACAGCGTCTACAAACTATAAACTTCCGCGAGTTCCTGCGGCGTAATAAAACTCAAATTCGACGAAAAAAAAAAACAAAAATGTATATATTGTTTTGAACGTTTCAGAGAAGAAATGCCGTTTCCGTGATCATTGGAAGGAAAAAAATTGAAAAGACAAGAGATTTGGATTGAGTGTTGGACGAGGGTTTGTCTTTTTCCGCTTTGCTGCCGCTGCGATAGAGTTCGCCAGCAAAGGGGAACAGGCCGATCCTCTCGCACTGGCATCGAAGTCACAGCAACCGCAACCCAATTAGTTTTTAACTCTTTTCGTTATATCAATTGGCCGGATGTTTAAAAAAATAATAATAAAAATAATAAAATAAACATTTGTCGTTAACCAAATTATAATGAATATCAGAATTGGAAAAAAAAATCTGTTAGCTGACGGTCCGAATAAATTTTTCTTTAAACCATATGGGATCACTGTGGTTATGGTATATGTATATGTATATATATGATTAAAATACCGGATGTCCTCGTGCATTCGCGCCAATCGGTTCAACAATTTTTTTTTTTTTTCGTACTTTAATGCTCGAGCTAACGGAGAAAAGCGTGGAGTTGCGAGGGCGAGAGAACCTATCGCCCAAGGATTAACGGCCTATTCCCGACTTCGAGATATTTTGGTACGACGGAGCTTCTCTCTCGGCAGTCGTCGTATTGGTCGTCGAGGTGGCGTATAAGTAAAAGCGCGGAGCGGCATATTATATCCAGCTACGTCGCGAGACGCCCTCGCATCGCGTACCATGCTTCCGTAAAGCTTTTCGTGAGTTTCATTTTTTTTTTGTTCTTTTTTTTCTTTTTTCTTCCTCATAGCGCAGAGCATCGGCATCAGCGCGAGAATAATGTAGACGCGTGCCTCTCGCGCGTCTCGTTGTCGGTCCCTCTTAAATCAAGCCTCCGGAGATCCCTTTGAATGTCTGTCCGACGGGTTCACTCCGACTCTCCGTCACTCGTGCGCGAGTAGCAAAAATTGTAAACAGGCGAAACACACGAAAGTCGCGGCGGGGGAGGGGGGGGGAAGCTTTTCTCTACTCTCGCGTACTATATCTATAAACTTGACGATGCGAGTATCGCGGAGAAAGCTTCACTGCTTCAAAGCTCGGATTACTAGAGCGATTGATGCGTATAAATTTCGAGGGTGTTGAAACGAACGAAGGAATTTCACGGTGGCGGTATCGCGAGAAATTCTTAACAAGAATATCGCGTATACTTGACTCGAACGAATTAAAACTTTTTTTTTTCGCTCTTCTTATAATCGATCGAAAAGTTTGCCGTTTGAATCGAAGCGGAAGCATGAAGGATCCCGGCGAACAGGCCGTACCGGGATTCGAGAGGGGAATCGGAGGGGAAGAGAGAGTTTTAACAACCCCATAACTAAGCACGATCGTAACTTCGGTTTAAATTTAACTCTGGAAGAGGAAACACGAGCCACGATGAGAGAAGCCAGGAGTGAAGAGAGAAAAACATCGAGAGAGCCTCGTGGGTGCGACTGTACCGCGCGCATCGACGATTGTACAAATAATATATATGGTATCGCGCGCATCGAAACATCTTCGAAATTCGATATGATAAATATTTTTCTCATATCGTCCTTCTTTCAACACAAATCCTATTATTATATACAAAATAATAATAATAAAAATAATTTGTGAATGTAACGGGAGTGCCATTACATTGGTTACGTTGGGATGAATATATCTTTAGTTTTAAACGCGTGAGAGCAAACGTGGCGTGGAACCCCCGCGGGCGAGAAAGCGAATTAGTAAGTACGTCGCGATAAATCACCGGGGCGTCGTCGTCTCGGCGAAAAGTGACCGCACGCGTTCGTATCCTCGAGCAACATAGCCGAGAGCCGGAGAGGCCTAAGGCTCCACGGTAAGAGATAATATACGTCAAGGCAGTGAGGTATGAGTCAAGCGATGCGAAACAGTGGAGCAGAAGAGCTGTCTCTCAGGCGTTACGCTATTCAACTTAAAATTAGCGTGGGTTAACGCAGATCTACCGTGTGACGAGATTCGCAACATTGTTCGAATAGACTGGGAATTTGGCCAGCAATGGAGAAAGAATATTCTTCCGTCCCGTGTAACTTCAAATTTGATCGCTCGTAAAGCGACTACCGAAAGCTATCCGTAGAGCGAGAATTACTTTGATGCGATAGTTTGCAATTTGTTTCGCCGAATTTCGAAAGCGCAGAAGCAGGGATAAGCGAGTAATCTCTTCCGAGATCTCGAAATCACTTTGAATAGCTAACAGATGTCTCGTTAGCGATGCGCGCACAAGTGCAATAGATTCGCAGATTTACGACGTTCGATCGAAAGAAAAAAGAATTTTGGATGGGAATAGAGTTGATGCAAAGGGTCGTTAAAATGCGAAACGTGACGTATACGATTTTGTACTGTTCGTTCGTTCGTAATGGATTATGGGTCGCAAATGTCCAACAAATGGAATACAGTCCAAGCTCCGTATTCTTAACTCGACGGGACCGGACACGTTCCCTTTTCTGTATTTCCCCTATCGTCCCCACTCCCGGTCAGTTGCTTCTAATAGGGATAACGAAGGGTATACGTATCCGTAGGGGTACGAAGCCACCTTGTACCTGTTGCGCGTGCGCAGCTTACATTTTACAAAGTAGGCTCCGTTTGGAGTGGGTCAACCGAACTCAGGGGAAATACAGTTAAGGGAACTCGTTGTCATGGTAACGAGTTAAAATAAAGTATCGGTTAAGTTAAGGGGAGTTAAGAATACGGAGCTTGGACTGTATATATACAGTTTTATGGAGCTACGAAAAAATGTATTTGTATTCGAATTGAGTCATGTTAGATCGTCGGAAGAGGAAAACGTTTCAAAAATATGTTTAATAGTAGTTAAAAACATTTTTTAGGGAAAATATTTTTTTTTTTAAATTAATTAAAAAGATTTATAATCGTTGTAATTAAAAGATTGCAAGTTTCGCTCCCGACATACAAGTCGTCGATACCGGGAATATTTAACGATCGTACAGACAAAATTATTTAAAAAAAACACAATTTCCGTAAAAAAGTAAACTGAACTCCGATAGTTGTTTAAAATTTTCGTTTTTGCACCAAAAGCCCATATTCACCTCTAAATAGTTACATATCCGTGGGAGGAGATTATCAACGTTTCGTGACCTTTTCTCCGGAAGCGTTACTTCTACCTATCCTTACTTCGAAAGCTTCCCTCGAGCACGAGGCTCTATGTCCCTCGTTCGCGGGCAATATCCACCGAGTATCATCCACGGTCTTCGCGTCTGTCGCGTTTTAAGTATACCAGCGTACAGAAGTTACAACTACCGCAGTAACGACGACTAGATTCACCGGGGTTTGCCAGATTTCCTTGCCAAAATCTGTGACGCTGTCGAGCCTATGTACCCCTGCTCTTCATAATTCCACCCACGCGAATTATGCACCGCTCGTGAATTTATCGTCGTCGAGCCGTTGCCAAGGCGTAGATATCCGCTCTCGGCCTGTACAGCTTTCGTCCAGATCCTCAACTTCGATTAATAATCCCGATATAACGAATAAAGGTTTATTCTGTTGTTGCGATGTTTCTAACATGTTCTTTTTTTTTTTTTTTCAGGTTATAATCTATCGATAGGGTTGCTAAAAATGTGCTTCTCATCGAAATATTAATCCAAATTTTATCTCTGAATATCTCTGAACATATCTCAAAATTCCTTGTTTTTTTTGTGTACATATACAACCTGTCGCAATAAAAAAGAAATAATATACCCGCCCCATGATAACGCCGGTGGCGCGTAATACGTTAAAAAAACAAAAATCCTCGACAAAACGCTATCGATTATACGCCACCTTACAATTTTCAGTCGTAAAGAACTTCTAACAAAAGCCAACGATATAGAAAAAAATCGATTATTTGTTGTAGGCCTCTACAATGTTATATATTCAATTGCATCATTACGAACTCGAGCTCATGCCACAACCGGGGGTAATTCATCGTTCTCCTATATACCATGCCCATAATTGCAGGAAATTGTCTTACAGAATAGACTTATACATCGCAATGATTACAGAGTAGAAAATAAAAAATAACGACAAAAGATTCTACACGCGAAGAATTTCATCACTCTTACGGTAAATTTCCTCGAACGTCTTAACTGCTGACATACCGAACAGCTACTATGTATAATCTGCTGATTGTGTTTTCAATTTTTTTCTTTTTCTTTATCGTTCTCATGCCGAGCGTGCGCTCGTCTTTCGACTGGAGGCTAAAAAGTTTAAGCCCTCTCTGGTGATGATTGGTGTTAATTGTCGTTGAGACGACAAGAGTAAACACGCACACGCGAGGCGTTCGGGTAGTGCGCCTCGGTGCTCGACGAGTCGAGTAACTCCTCGTGAGGACGCGCTTTATAACTACAAGTAATACGCTCCACCGCTTTCTCAGTGTCGTGCGTGAGAGCAAGCAAATTCAATGTCCCGGAACGTCTCATTCTGCCGAGTATAACTCGTGCGATAAACGAAGAAAATATACATTTATTTTTATCGCGTACGAGCCCACGCGACGACATGATTGATACTTTAATCGTTGTCGTGGAAGAATTCACCTTATCGGCGCACCGAAAATTATCGGTTAACGATGAAGTGATGCCGTAATAATCACCCCTCGGAATCTTTTATTGTATTCGGTGTGTGATATAACATACATATATACGTACATATATATATAATCTCGTGACCTCGCACAATATTCTAAACGGCATCGAATTTTGTTGGTAAGTAATTAACCTACATTTGTCGACTTGCGCGGGTTATGCCAACCGCTCGCTGCTCGGGGTAACTCTTAGGTTAGATCGTTCCAATGTCGAGGTTAAAAACTCTCCAACACACATCGTCAAGTATGCGATGTGTCATCGATACTGCACGAGGTGCATCGAATTACCGAACGGTTATCACTTTTTTTTCGTTCTTTTTCACTGTTAAGTATCGGAATATCGTGAATTTATTTTTTTGTTTTCCGCAAGAAAGCAAAGCTTTCTTTGTTCTTTCATTGTACGGACTGTGTGACGTTTTTTAGTGTTATAATTCGAATGATTTATTAATGTGTTGGAGTGAAATATCGTTTAATTTGCATCGCGGGTAACGGACGGTCATTTCACAAAAGTTATGAAAATTAAACGATTGCAAAAGTACACTTTTTTTATAGTCTTTCGAAAATGTCATACTCTAATGAAATTACTGGATTCGTAGAAACTTTGCATCTGTCAAAAATGTATGATAAAATTCTGTACGCTTCGTTATCGATATCCAAACGAAAACAAACAAAACAAAAAAACCACAAGAATAAATATGAGTCATTTGTTGACTCCGTGCTTCCAGAGTTTTAAAAATACATTTTTTGATACATGGCGCATAGGAGAAGTCGCATGGAAAAAATGCATCGGTGCATTTAAAAAAAAATAAATGTTATAGTCATAAATTGATTTTAGCTATTCGCTCGGATGGACGAGTACCGGAAGGCGACGCGCTTCTTTACCTCTGATCTAATATCGGCTGAGCTATATTCTGCGGAAATTCAATAAACGCCGGTGGCCAGAGCGGCTATAGGCCTGTTCCATGTATCGGCATGATTGACAAACCCAAAATAATACGAGTGGTAAGTAGCCTCGTCGATACGCCAAAAATGTATTTTCATCGGGACCCGCGCCCTGGAAGTTCAACCGGCATTTGTACAAAAATCAGCTTGAGTCATTTTTTCATTTTTCCGCTCCTACATCATTTAGATGCACCAATTTATTTTGCTTTATCGTTACTTTTTATTTTTTTTTTATAGTCTTTGCACCTGTTAAAAGTAACAAGCGAATGCATACCGTAGAGCGTTGCGCCAAAAATTAATCGATATGGCGATAGGAAGCGTTATATGCGGAGCGAACACTCCAAAGACCAAAAGAAAGAAGGCTAAGGTATTTTTTTTTTACATTCATTATTATTGTTGTTTTTTTTTGCGTTAAGTTTTTATTCATTTGTTTCTCAGACCCCTTGCAAATCGTCGCGAGAAAAATTTTTTAATTTAATTTTTATACTGTATTGCGCCACTGGTCCTTTTTATCGATTTATCTTTATTTATCAAAACTAAGTGATTTTTATTTTGGTCATTAAAGAAATCAATTGAAAATAATTTTATAAATAAAATCAATAATCTTTAATTAAGCGAAATTGTACTGAACATTTGTTAAAACTTTCTTTTTCTCGGGCAGATAATATTTGTCACATAATTGAGTCGCAGTTGCAATGGAAATTTTGATATTTTTTTTCTACAGACAAAAAAAACAAACGTACGAGGTAAGCCATCTAAATGATTCCCTAAGTAAGTCGACTTCGATTAGACTCTTTGACGCTTTTCGAGCTGTTAGCGGCGAAACTAATTGAAAAACGACGCGTCGAATGACTTTTAATGATTTCGACATCTTTATGATATCATTTATTTTTCTTGCCGTTCGAAGTGTCGCTTACAAAGTCGAGTAAATTATATTTCCTTTGGAGCGCAAATACCGTTCACTTTCGTCTCTTTCACGCGTATTTCATATTCTCTTATTAATTTTTTTTTCTCCACACGTCTATTACTTGTCTCGCAACGATCCGCAAGGGCAATAAAGAAGAGAATAACAGTAGCTTTACATAGTTAATTTCACGATGCTTGGTGTGCAAAGTTTAATTCCTCATTTGCATTACACGGAATCGTACAGTTTAGTTTCGCGCCGATTAGCGAGTCAACTTAGTTGAACCTCTTGTCTATTAATCGATTACCTTGTTTTCACCACAGACCACGCAGCGCAGTTGGATAGAGGCAACATTTCAGAAGCGGGAGTGTTCCAAGTTCATTCCGAGTGCTAAAGACGAGCACAGGTTGGTGAAATTAAAAAAAGAAATGATTTAAACAAAAAAATATCGATTTGCTTGCAAAAACGTATTTATAAGAATTTTTCCACGAGTCAGGCAATGATATAGATATATATTAGAAATCTATCGATAGCCATTGTCAAAAGTATCGAAGGCGATGAAGTTTTGCTCGATGTAAAAATGCCATTTTTACGCGGTTGATAAAGCGTACAATGGGAAGAGTGATGACGACAAAAATTACTGATTAATACAGCTTTTCTTTGCGAATTAATGCTTTTTCACATCCGGCACCATTCGAATGTGTTTACTAATTTTTGTATGTTTCACAAAAAGAAAATATTTATTCGTTATCAATTTTATTTATATGCATCGCTCTATCTCTACATAATCGTCTACTATTCACTCGTGTCTGTTTAGTTTTTTTTTTTTTTTTTTACATTTTTTTCTTAAATTTTATTCACATTACTTTCTCAGGAATGTTATCACTAACACATTGCGCAGCTCTTCGAGAAATTCGCTATCAACGAATTTGCCAACAATGACTTCCACGGGAGTCTTCTTTCCGTCTCTATTTCACACCGACACAAACACGAACACATTTCGTTTGATTTATTTCCCTTTGTTTCATTCCGTTCATAGGTTTGAAGAGATACAGGGAGATAAACGCGCCGAATACGACGTGATCACGACTTCCAGGTGAGGTTCGACGGTGCAGTTCTGTACGCAAAATCGGGATTTTTTTTTTTTTTTTTCCAAAGCCTTAAACGCTGTTGTTAACACACTTAATTGATTCGTCAATAGCGTCGTTTACGACGTTTCTACATATATAAAATCTGTTGCAACTTTTATTTAAAAAAAAAAGAAGTGAACTAAATATCTCTCTTGAATTTAATATTCGTTGTTATTAACGCGGTTTACATTTTCATGGGCTTCACAATGTTGTCGAACAATGATTTTTTTTTCCGCATTCAAAATTGTCTCTAATCTTCTCTTACGTGCGTAAAAAAAAGAAGAAAACAATTTACACGGCAAAGTTTTTACCTTTCATCTTCATTGATTTTATGCATTGCTTGAGCCAACTATGCTTTTCGTTTCTTGTTGTTTTTTTTTTCTCTCTCTTTCGTCAGCTGTGTCCACTGTTCGAGCACAATAATCGTAGTAAGCTTTTGAAGAAGAAAAATCTGGTGTGTGCCTAAAGATGTTTTTGCAGCAATGGGATAAAAAACAAAATAAACAAAGAAACAAAAGAAAAAAACGCTATTGTTACGCTGAATCGTCAGGTTCGTTTAATCGTTAAACATTGTGCTTCGGGGTGATTTGCAGATGTTGCTGCGGTCATTCGTATACGCATCATTGCGGCACGGGGGCCGACGTACAGGCTACAAGCGGCGGAGAAGCAGAACGGGATCAATGGGCACCCGGGAAAAATACACGTCCCGCGCCCACCGATGCATACGGTACCATCGAATTTCAGGGCGGTCCGCATCCTATGAAAGCTCAGGTTTGTCGTAACTTTCCATTTATATATTTTTCAATAAGCCAATGAAAAAAAAAAAAAAAAAAAAACGTAAGAAATTCCGTTGAAAACGTACAAAACGACAAATCGAACCTATAGAATATAATTGAAAAAACGGATGGGGCGGCAGTTAATGTAGTGATATTTGTTTGTTATACAGTACGTGAGGCTGGCGCACGATACAAGACCCGAGCCTATCCTCCAGCTGCTTTGTAGAGAATGGAATTTGGGTTTGCCGCGATTGTTGATAACGGTACACGGTGGACGATCAAATTTCGAGTTACAGCCGAGTCTGAAAAAAATCTTGCGAAAGGGTTTACTGAAAGCAGCCAAAACAACCGGCGCATGGATATTCACGGGTGGAACGAACACTGGTAAACGATCTTCATAATTTACGAAGAGGAGAGAAAAAAATGGAAAATTAATTTTATTTGTTTTTCAGGCGTAACTCGACAAGTCGGAGATGCGTTGCTTCTCGAACGATCGCAGCGTCAGGGCCGCGTCGTCAGTATCGGTATCGCGCCTTGGGGAATATTGGAGAAAAGCCACGAATTGGTTGGACGCGGAGGAGAAGTACCTTACGATTCACTGTCATCGCCATGGTAGGGTTAAAATAAAAAAAATTTCACGGATAGATTGAATGATCTTTTGTGAGAAATAATGAAAATGTCGGATATAGAAATTCCATTGGCAAAACTTTCGGAAAAAAGAAAACAGGCTTTTCGTTTCGCAGGTCCAAATACGCCGTTTTAAATAACCGTCACGCCTATTTCTTGTTGGTCGATAACGGCACCGGTGGACGTTACGGTGCCGAGATAGTATTGCGACGCAAACTTGAGAAATACATATCGAATCTCAAGCTTCAACCTTGTAAGTATATCGAAAATAAAAAAAGAAAAATAAAAATTCTGATCCCAAAGAAATAAATGGTGTATATATTTGTGTAAACACGATACGTTCCCGCACAGCTTTCGTAATTGCATCGTTTGTCGATTAAAATTACGCTATTTCCCCCTGTAGATACACACAGTAGTATACCCGTGGTGGCATTAGTTATCGAAGGCGGTACCAATACGATACGTTCGGTACTAGAATACGTGACGGACGATCCACCCGTTCCAGTGGTCGTTTGCGATGGCTCCGGTCGTGCCGCTGATCTTATCGCTTTCATGCACAAGTAAAATTCTTTCATATTCAACCATAAAAATTCTAACCGGACTCGATGTTCCTCGGGTCTGGTACACCGATGTATCTTCATGTATATTTCATTTGTTTTATTTTTTTTTTTTTTTTTTTTTTAGATACGCCTCCGATAGCATCGACGGAGACACCGGCGAAGTCGATGGACCACTGGAAGGCATGAGGGAACATCTTTTGGAAACAATTAAACGAACTTTTAAAGTTTCGCCGGAACAAGCCAGTCAACTGTACTCCGAACTGTTGCAATGCACGCGTAAAAAACATTTGGTAAATTTCGAAATATAATCTTTTTGCTTGGAATTTTTTTTCAATCATTACATTTTTCTACACAATTCAATGAAACTTGATAAACTTTTTGTTTCGTTTCATTGGTGCGTTTGACGAATGGAGAAATGTTTTAAATTATACAAAGGTAACATTTACGTTTGATTATAGATAACGGTATTTCGAATATCTCAAGATCGACCACAAGAACTCGACCAAACGATCTTGACGGCGCTGTTCAAGTCTCAACAATTGTCACCGGCCGAACAATTGTCACTGTCGCTCATATGGAATAGGGTCGACATTGCCCGTAGTGAAATTTTTATATACGGCCAAAAATGGCCACCCGGAGCACTGGATCAGGCTATGATGCAAGCGTTGCAACACGATAGAATAGATTTCGTCAAGCTGCTGCTCGAGAATGGCGTATCGATGCGCAAATTTTTATCCATACCGAGGCTGGAAGAATTATACAACACGGTAACTTTCTCAATTTTTTTTTCCAATATAACGCTAATTACATTCTTCGTTGTTGTTTCAAATTTGATCGTTTCGATCTTTTTTTTTCTCATCGAAACAGAAAGAGGGTCCGTCGAATACCTTAGGCTACATTCTTCGCGATGTTCGTCCGCACATTCCGCGAGGCTACATATACACCCTTCACGATATCGGTTTGGTGATAAACAAGTTAATGGGTGGTGCATACAGAGCCCACTACACGCGCCGAAAGTTCCGTATGATTTACGCCAAAGTCATGAAACGTTCGGGTGTTCACAATCAACACGCTCATCGCAACAGCAGTGCCATCAGTGCCGGTCGTTATTATACCGGTTCGGGAGGCAAAGCCGACAGTCTGACGATGAGTCTACTGGCCGAAACGCTGCCGACCAATCGAGACACGCCGCTGTTCGATCATCCGTTTAACGAACTTCTCATATGGGCCGTTTTGACGAAGAGACAACAAATGGCGCTACTCATGTGGCAACACGGCGAGGAAGCCCTGGCGAAAGCTCTCGTTGCTCTGAAACTCTACAAAGCAATGGCACACGAGGCCGCCGAGGACGACATCGAGACCGAAGTTTACGACGAACTACGAGGATACGGCAAGGAATTTGAAAATATATGTAAGAAATTTATAAAATCTGTAAAAATCGATTTTTCTTTTTTTTTTTCCCCCTCTTAATAGACAAATTAGAATTTTTTGATTTATGTTAAATTATGAATAACGACGACGAGACTTTGTGCAATTTGTAGCATTGGAGCTTCTCGATTTTTGCTATCGCCAAGACGACGATCAGACGCAGCAGTTGTTGACATCGGAATTGCAAAATTGGTCCGGTCAGACGTGCCTATCGCTCGCCGTAACCGCGAATCATCGGCCCCTTCTCGCCCATCCCTGCAGTCAGATAATATTGGCGGATCTTTGGATGGGTGGACTTAGGACGCGTAAAAATACGAATCTGAAGGTGATTCGGTAACTGTGAATTAAATTGTAATTTTTGATTTTCGTCGAAAGTGTAACGACCACGACGTATGTGGTTTACTTATCGTTTACGACGATCAGGTTGTTTTAGGATTGATATGTCCGCCTTACATAACGAGGCTGGAGTTCAAGACGCGCGAGGAGTTGCAACTCATGCCGCAGACGCAGGAGGAGCATCTTATCGCGTTGGAGGACGAGAACGAAGACAGCGATTCGGAACAGGGCACACCGCCGGGACCCGATGTCGAGGTAACGATGATCTTCGATAGTTGCATTTTTATTATTTCTTTTATCGCTAGAAATTGTATTTTTTTTTTTTTTTTTCTTTCGTTTTTTTCTTCACTATATTCACCGTTTCGATAACTCGTGTCTTAACTCGCTAAATCTCGAGGCTAAGTCGGCTGTATCTGTCGTGCTAACGGATTAACTTATTTGTTTTTATATCCTACACCTCGACTTTTTTTTTTACGAAACGTCGAAACGAAATCTACACACATGTAAGAATCTGTAGAACTCGAAATGGCACGCACGTTGATTATTTTCTAGAAACGACGTCGCAGGAGTATCAGCATTTGCGCCAAATCTTCAAGTCAGCAGGGTATCAAGGTACTCTAACAATCGTGGGGATTCTCGTTATAAAACATTTGTCTCTTCCATTGCTCTCGCACTCTATCGTTTCACTATATTGGCTCACTTGATTTTTTTTTTCTCCTCAACAATTATACAATATGTCGCGCATCTTTGAACGCGTCGTCATTTCTTATTTTTGTGCGTCAAGTTGAAATATTAAAATCATTATCTCCGTTAGTTCGCGTAGTCGCAATTTTACGTTCAGGCGAAACCCTTTCTAAAAGAAAAAAAAAACGTTTGTACACGCGAAACCGGAAACCTTTTATTATTTTAGTATCAAAGTACTGAAAATTATTCGAATAGTATCAGTATAATTTTCGACTTACGAGGCTCAGCTATTTTAGCCAAATAAATTTACACCGAATATAGATCGGTATGGAATTCCATTCGAGTCGATAAAGTCCCTTCAATTGTGGTATTTAGGAATGTGAATTTATACAAAAGACAAAATTGATAAAAAAAAAAAATCCTAAATTCACACACAAATCTTGATCTTCATATCGAATGTATGTATTGTTTACGAATGTTCAAGAGTACAATTGCGTGGACATCGATGCATGCGCATCAAATTTTGCGAGATTTTGAATTACTTGAAAAAAAAAAAAAAAAGATAGCTTCCAGCAATTTCCATATGAACAAAAGTTAAATTCACTCCGAATGTTGAAAATTTTCAAATTGTTTTCGCATTATTGACAAAATCTACGAATTACCCCGAAGAACAAAGTTACGAGTACGCAATGTGTAAATGACCATTTTTCACAGTTATTATATCTTCGTAGATAAATAGGATAATTCTTTTATTCGATATCATCGATAAAATTGAAATTTCCTAATGTTTGAAGAAAACGCAGTTTTATTTTTCGAGTCATTAGTCCATTTTGTACGTTGACTTGTCCCTCGGAATGCACTAAAAGAATCTTCAAAACTTCATTGAAATGTATGCTTTACCATCTGTGCTTCGTTAAAATTCGATTCACAGATTCATAAGAAGCATCGGCTTACTAACGACACACCACCAGCAGATTCCGATGTTTGTGCGCACAGTGTTCTCTACGCTTAATTCTTACAAACTTATATTTTCTCTCGCAGGAACTCGTCGATGAATTAATTGATAGAAAATGCCTTGATGTTCGTTATTAACACTTATTCTTCTCAACATTTAGCCCTCACTTTGTCTCCGGTCCTCTCTCGTCTCGTACTCGTCTTCCAGCTCTGTATCTCTAACAAAAGAAAAAGAAAATATTTCAACGTGTCTCTTCCGAATGTTTTCCTACTAAAAGCTTGGCATCTCCTCCTCGCATTGCCTTCGTTATCATTACGTTACGAATTTCGCTTTGCTCTTCTCTTTAGGCTTTAATTGGCAGTGAACACAATCCGGCGATAGTGAAAGAGACGATCGTTCAAGAGAATGGAAAAGTCCTTACGGACAACGACGATAATCTTCATCGCGCTTATGGCATACTATCCGAGTATTACAACAACAAAACCAACAGGCCGCTGCGTTTCAAGAAAAAATTGTGGGAATTTTACACCGCGCCAATCACGAAGTTCTGGGCGAATGCTGTGAGTATCTCGCAACTATCGTCGGTATCGTCGAACCCTCGACGATCGGTCGAACGACCATTTTAAACGAAATTTTTGGGAAAATAATTAACCAAAGAGATTTATTAAAATTCGGCAGATTGCATACATGATCTTCTTGCTTCTCTTCTCGTACTCCATTCTCGTGCGTATGGGAGATTGTCCATCCTGGGCGGAGATCTACGCTATTGCCTATATATGCACACTTGGCTGTGAGAAAGTTCGCGAGATAGCGACATCGGAACCGGCGAAATTGTCACACAAATTCAGCGTATGGGCGTGGAATATGTGGAATCCGTGCGATGCCGGTGCAATAATATTCTTTCAAATTGGACTGATATTACGCTTGCGAACCTCGACTTTCGACATCGGACGGGTCATTTACTGCGTCGACTGTATCTACTGGTATCTTCGAATACTCAATATTCTCGGCGTTAACAAATATTTTGGTAAACAACAATTTCTCAAAACTTCCAATAACTCCTTCGACGCATATCATTAATGAATTTTTATTCTATTGATTTACGATTTTTCTTTCGTTTCGTACCAGGTCCTTTGGTTACTATGATGGGAAAAATGGTGAAGAACATGATATACTTCGTCGTTCTTTTGCTCGTCGTATTGATGAGTTTCGGTGTCGCCAGACAAGCGATACTCAATCCAAATTCCGAACCAAAGTGGAGAATAGTTCGAGACGTACGTCATCGATGTTCTTAATATTCATATTTTGCCGATAATATATTATGTATTTTGACGACATCGGAATGCGATATAACAAATGTGATGTACCGTTGTTGCAGATATTTTTAGAGCCGTACTTCATGCTTTACGGTGAAGTATACGCGGACAATATAGATCCCGACTGCGGCGCTGAGCCGGGAATGATTCCATGTTTGCCGGGTCGCTGGATAACGCCAGCCGTCATGTCGGTTTATCTTCTCGTCGCTAACATACTATTGATAAATCTTTTGATAGCCGTATTCAATAATATATTCATCGAAGTGAACGCTGTCGCTCACCAAGTATGGATGTTTCAGCGTTTCACGGTTGTAATGGAATACGAGCAGAAACCGGTTTTACCGCCGCCTCTTATCGTCGTTTGTCACCTATATTTGTTAATCAAGTACTTGTTAAGGTACGTGACGCAGGGCGAGATGCGATCGGGTGAAACTTACGACAACGGTTTAAAACTCTTTCTCGAGGCCGACGATATGGAACGCTTGTACGACTTCGAAGAGGATTGCGTCGAAGGTTATTTCAGAGAACAAGAGCTGAAACTTCAAATGTCGACCGAGGAACGCGTTAAATTAACTACCGAACGCGTTGAAAATATGCATCAGAAGATCGAAGATATCGACAAAAAGGAGAACAGTCAGCATGCGTCGATGCAGGTATATTTGCTGTATTTTTTTTCTTTTTTTCTTACCAATGTATATTCCATAATATTGCTTTTTGTTAATTAACCTGAGCGATCTATTGCGCAGTCGGTAGAATTTCGCATCCGTAAGCTCGAGGAATTGAACGAGCAGACACTGGCGCATCTCGGTGTGATTCATCGTTTCATGGCGACCCACATGCCGGACGAGGGTCTATCGAATCTCGACATCGAGGTTCGTCCGCGTCGCGTATCCGAACGTTCGGAAGTAGTCTCCGAGGTTGACTCGCACTCTCACATCCCGGTGGTGAGCGGCTTGCGACAGAGGCGAATGTTGCGCTCGCTGACCGACGCCACGGTGCTGCACATGGGTCAGCATCTCGACGACGACACGCTGAAGCAGTCGGAAACGTCGAGGGAAAATTTGAGCAGAAACGAGTCGTCGTCGAGCGCCGATATAGCGACCGGTCCGGAC
This sequence comes from Cryptus armator, assembly GCA_963971235.1. Classification (NCBI taxonomy): domain Eukaryota; kingdom Metazoa; phylum Arthropoda; class Insecta; order Hymenoptera; family Ichneumonidae; genus Cryptus; species Cryptus armator. Next base: position 17,269,404 of record OZ020238.1, on the reverse strand, counting down.
GACAAGAAAACGACCAGTCGGGAGAGCGAGGAGAGCAAAGACGTCGACGATTCTACGGGTCCGCCGGCCGTTAAAAGTGCCGATCTTGAGAGAGACGCCATAAGCGACGTCGCCCTCTCGGAGATGCGACAAGATTCCGCCGAGCGTACGACTCGACAGAACAGTAGAACGCGCTCGGAATCGGACGATCCTGCTCTACTCGCACCGCCGGGATTGCAACGCGGCGTTAAATGGGCCGAACCGCGAGTCGCCACCATCGCCGGAGGTGGCGGTACCAACCAAAGATCCACGCTATTGGCGATGCGCGCCGAATATACGAGTATAACCGACGAACTCGAGAGCTACTGCGGTTTACTCAGCCCACCGAGGACTCCGCCGGGCTCACCGCCTCCTTGTCGCGGACGAAACGTTGCCGAACTATCGGATCCCGAAATGGCCTGGCACTTGGAGAACGAACATCTCCGCGACGCCGAGAAATGCGACTACCAGCAAATGGAGGATCTCATACAGCGAAGATACATGCAAGGCGACGATTCGAGCTCCGGAAACGACGACGCCGCTGCCGGTCACTTTTTCACCGCTAGCGAGCATCGACACTTGAAACGCTCTTCGGCCATTGATCGCCCCGACGAATCCCGAAGACCCGGACCCACTATCAGTGTTACTCGAGAAATCGAACAAACACTATCGAGACCACTGGCCACACGCGATTCCGACGAAGTTCAGGAGACCAGCGACAAAAATGTTCCGGCTCCGGCTTCCGAAACTATGTGCTAATATTATCATCGATGGCTCTCGTTTCTTTTTTAATACCATTTTTTTTTCATTATTCTTCATTTGAAATTTTATCTTTTTAATAGCCGAATTGGCGATGCGTTTTGTTTTTCAATAGACTTTTTAACAGACGCTTCAACGGACGCCTCCAATTAGAATCAATTTCCCATTTTTTTCCGCGTTTTGCGTACTTTGTTGTTTTTTTTTTTTTTTTTTTATTTTCTTACGATCTCGAAAAGTGTTACCACACTCTGGATACAATATTTTTAGATAAAAGTTTCACTCGAATGTTTTTTTTTTTTTGTTTAGTGAACTTTGAAGTGCCATAGAATTTTATTGCTTTTATTACGATAATTTTAACGACACCGCGAAAAATCGCAAATGAGACGAGTATATTTTTTCGCGAATTTTCGACTGGAGCATTTCGATTTGTCTCATTATCAAGTTTTTGTCTCGTAAAGTCGGCCTAAAGCTCTCGCGCGTGAAATAGTGAAAAACGCATTAGGCGCAAATTCGCTCGGTTCGCAGTTGCATTGATTCGTATTTCATGCCGAATCAAAGTGAAGAGCGCAAACGCGAATGTACGACGCTCATTAGGTAAATTAATCCTTCGGACTGCGCTTAAACGAACTATAAAATAAGTCTCGTCGATGAAACATTTGAATAACAAACGAAAAATAGCTATCGTTCGAAATTTTTTCAAACTATCGACTAGAAACACAACGTAGCTTTTGAGAATTTTTTACGCCCTCGCGATACACAAGTCATATCGAACGCGTAAACACGAGAACAGGAAAACAAAAAAAAAATCCACGTCCTGCACGATACATCGAATTTTTACGTGTTAAATAAGGAAGGTGAAAGGGGTCGGCCGATCGATCGCCACGGCCAACGCGCAATTATTATCTCATTCGTCTCAATCGCCTAAACGCCGTTTCACTGAAATAACACTTATAGTATAATCGAAGCAATATTGTTCTTCGTCGAACTGAATTGTCACTGTCGGTGTTCCTTGTGACCCATTTTTTTCGGGCGCATCTCATTTTTTCTTCCAAACAGATGAAAAAATCGTTCGAACCTCTTTTTTTTTCAGCACAATAATAATAGATTTTGAAAAATATATTTAATTGAAAATGTCGATAGAAAAAAGAAAAAAAACAGACGGAGGCTTTTTCATCGTACAAAACAGCTCTGCGTTCAAATCGCAACATCGCGGATATTTAGAAACACCATATCAAGCAGAACTGTGTACTGCGAAAAAAAAAAAAGAAAAAAAACTACGACTAAGCCATACTGTGTCTATACAACCAAAATGTTAAAAACTCTCTTTGATATACATGTACATTTTGATTATACAGCAGCTTATGTTCATAGTATACATTGACACGCGGTAATGAAGGGAAAAAAAACGAACGAAACTCAGTTGAAAAAATATCTATGCGTCAAAATGCGGTGACACTGTTATCTTTACGATGTGTGAAACGGCTCATTCGTGTCGTGAAAGCAAAATCACGGAGTCAAAAAACAAAACAAAAAAAAAGCAATTTACTTCTTTGTATATCTTGTTATCGAAAGACGCGCGGCGTTTATCAGCCGAAGGAATCGAGTCTTCTCAAATCTCCGAATAAATATGTACCTATTCTTGTGCAGCTTCGAGGCTACACCGGCTCTCTCGTGAGTCGGCAAAAAAAAAACGAAAAAACTATCGCGTTATCGCGAAAAAAAAAGGCACTAAGTAGAAAGAATTCAACTAGGATAGCTTAACGACTCTAGTCGATATTGAAAATATTGAGGAATAAAATAAAACGCCTAAAGACTAAACAAACACAAATATTTTTATTAAAAAATTTGTGGGCTTTAGTTTTGTTTTAGCGTTCTAGGCTAACGGAATGAATTGTACAAATAATCAAAAAAACGAATATTACCGAGATACACGCACTATTTTACCGGGTTATGAGAAAAAAAAAGAAAGAAAACGAAAAAAAAACACTAACGTTACGAGAAAAAAGCTTAACGTATTCACGCTGAAAGCGTGAAAGAGAATTGGGGTAATTTTATTCGAATAAAGTCATCGCGACGGTTCGACCGTTTAAAATTCATCAACCAATTTATCGCGTACATCGCAATTAACCGTTAATACATAAATTTACAAGATATCGTAAATTATTCATCGAGGCTCTCGTTATTCGAATAAATCGCCAATTCTGACGAAATAATATGAAATAACTCCAATTACAAAAGACAAAGAAACACATAGGGAGCGGGCGATTTTTCGCTCTATTGCTCAATCAATTACATACATCGTGCTAACTATAGCGTTATTATATTGCGTATTTTTGAAATGTATTTCCCCGCCGCATGTCAGGTTATTTGTACATATGAATTTTTATAATTAATTTAACGATTATAACATTTTTATGGGACGATTGTACACACGATAATCTTAGGTTCAACGGATGCATCAACAGCGATGTTCGCTACGCCGTGTGTTACCGTCGCCCGCTATATTCGTTTGCAAAAGAGTCTTCGCTCACTTGCGGATTTAAATTAGCAACGGTTACTTTAACAATTAAAAAATAATCGCGGCGATGGAGAAAAAATATATGTGATTTTCGTTAATGTACCTATAAACGATGAAAAAAAAAAAAAATGAAAAAAAGAAAAAAATCGTTGCGTTTCTGAGTTTCACTCGTCCAATCGGATAAATTTATTCGTTTAGCGACGAATGCGTAATTGTTAAATATACGTACGAAACTACAACTTGGCGATAATTCGGGAAGACTTCGAATGACGCTAATGTGACCTATAAATTTCACAAAAAACGAAATTAATTGAAATAATATGAAAACTGCTTTCGCAGTTCGAAAAATTCGACGCTCGCGATTTTATTTAAATTTTGTTCAGCGTGCTTCCGCGGCATTTGTACTTTCGTCAAGAATCAGCCATTCTTCGGTGTTAAACATTGGCTGCGTGATCACGTTTGGGAACGAGTTATACATCTATATATATATATTATATTTGTAACTTATTTTCAGGATTATTGAAATGTAATTGTACTCAATGCCACGCGATTATGTTTTAATAAACTTGATTAAAAGTAAAGAAAGAAAGAAAAAAACACATTTTTTCAATCCTTGATTAATTTCTAACCAATTAATTCTTATCGGTTGGAAATAAGGTGAAATTTTCTACGAAAGAAGGAAAAATCGCATGGAATTTAACTTGTATTGTCTTGTACGATAATTTCAATCGATATTCTTGTGATCGATGAGCCAACCGGGTATACACTTCGGATACTACAAATATTAGCCTCGTATCGAATCCACACGCAACCCGACGAAAAAACATCTTCGCCGTTCAAGCCGAACGGTTAGTTGATTTTTCCAATGGCTAAAGTCCAAGTCGTCGAGAAATCCGTGCGAAATACTACCGTCTATCGTAGAAACAATTTCGCAGCACCGAAAATCCATGTCTTCGGTCAGAAGGCCAGTGCGAGATTATCAAATTTGTCGGCAAAGAATGTTCGACAGCACGGAGAAAAGACAAAGGATGTGCAATATTCCGAAAGACACCCGTTGGAGAGGTAAACGCTAAATTTACTTACCGTAATGTTTGTATTTTTTCAATTATGTATACCTATATTCAGATACATATCAGTGGCCGTACACGTCTTCGCGTTTCTATTGTTATCGCTGATGATACTGAACGAAACGGCGAGTTACTCGAGAAATCCTACAGGAACGACCGTGGAAGACGACATGTATCCGGTGCAGAAAATCGATTTTCCTGGCGTTGCGATATGCAACATAAACGTGATAAGCCATCGAAAAGCCAATTTACTCGCCGAAGAATTGTAATTATTGCATTAAAAAAAAAAGTTTAAATTTCTATAGGAATTCCGAGTTTTTCTTATGTCCCATCAAAAGGAAACTTTCTAATTGTGAAAATAATATTAACTACTATAATTCAACGTTTTAAAATTAATTGCAACATACATATATTTTCAACGTTATCGCATTTTAAACATTTGCTTTTTAGGTATTTTATTTGTTAATACAAGTAATTTTCATTGGTCCAATGTACACAGATGGCAGATGGAAAGTGTTAAAGATATCGCAAATCTGACTCTCGAGACGGTGAAATCGCTGATTAAATATATGGGACATTTGTATCTATTCGAGAGTTGGGAAGACAAATCCGGGGAAACGATGCTTCTTCACGAAATATTAACAAAGGGTATGAGTAAAAATTACAATGTCCTGAGAATCATGGAGTCTCTCATACCGAAGTGTCAGTCCATCTTGAAGCGTTGTTACTGGCAGGGAGAGTATCGTTCGTGTCAAGAATTATTCGTTCCCCGCTGGACTCAGGATGGGTATTGCTGTACCTTTAATTACATCCGATGGACCGACGACTTCAACGGGTACTCGACTATTTTTTTCGATACACATATCGCGTATCTACCTATAACGATCGAAACTCGAATCAATTGTTCTTTATGAAGCCATTTTTGTATCAGCGAACAGAACGATGATTTCAAATTTGACATCGCGCGCTCCGAAATCACGGGAACCGACTACGGTCTTTGGGTATTTCTCGATCCGCAGTTGGAGGATTATCATTACAATCTGCTGCCGGGAAGAGGTTTCAAGGTTTTGATATACACCGCTTCCGACTATCCCGACGCCCCGAGCGGTGGTTTAAAAGAAATTCTCGTCAGTCCGCGAAGCGAAGTTTTTCTCAACCTAAATCCCACCTCTTTCCATTCTTCGCCGGTTCGTACTCCCGACAGAAACAAATTTTATTCATTATCGCGTATCAAATAAATTTTCGACGAGGACGAGTTTTATTTTCAATTACAATTTTATCAATTTACACGAAGAAATTGAATACTATTTATTTCATTCCGTAATTATTTCGTAATTATTAAAGCGACTCTTTCTAATTTCATTAAAAAACAAATCTTCAATTCCAAGATTATTTATTCGCGAATTGAAGATTCATTTTTTTTTTTATTCAAAATAGTTCATTTAGTAATTATGAAACTAGCGGACAAATGATATTTATTTAAAAAAATTTAATCATATAACATAACATTTTTTACAATTATGTCTTCTATATTGTTCATTTCTCCTACAGACTGTAGAATTTTTTTTTTTTATACAGGACGTGATACGATACGACAAGAAAAAGCGTCAGTGTCTGTTCAACACTGAGCTTCACGATATTTTCGAAGGTTATTACTCCTACAGTCAGTGTATGATGTTGTGCCGAACTCGCGATATATTAAAAAGCTGCAATTGCATCCCTTTCTTCTATCCGGTACCGAGTGGCGTAGGTGAGAACGAAAGGATTATTGCTCTTCGCCTCGAGTTGCGATTTATCGGTAAAATAACATAAAGCAAAATTGTTATACTTAAATCCGTGAATTAACGCAGGAAAAGTAAAAATATGCAATCTCGTGGATCTTGCGTGTCTCAAGCAAAGCAGATGTGAGTACGCGGCGGTGCGCGATATTAAACGCTTTTATATCGGTCTCACTGATTACTAAAAACACACATTCGCAGACAAATGGTGGAGTGTCGAACCGACGGAAAATGAAAACACGGATAATCCTTATCCGCGCGACGAAGACGAGGGTTACGATGCACATTTGAATTGCGATTGTTTGCCATCTTGCGAGAATGTAGATTATCACGTTTTTAAAACTAGCAGTGACATTAATCATCCGGAAGTCGCATGGATCGAAGGGTTCGTAAAAATTAGTCAAATGATTCGAGTTAACCCAATAAAAAAAAACAACAAAAAATTATGATAATAATAGTATATCATTTATCATTTTTTTTTCCTTTTTCCGTCTCGTTAATTTATGTCGACATCTCTTTTTTAATTTCTTTTCATCGAGAAATTTTTTTTTCAGGTTCGTGGAGATTTATTATGTATGATAATGAATATTATTTTCAGTTGCCAACATTTTAATTTCTCAGGCAACGATACTGTGTTGAGCGTGAGCTTTGGGTTGAGCACTGGTAGTGTGCGGTTGCGACAGGACGTGCTGTTCTATTGGTACGATCTAATGAGTTAGTACTTTACACGTCAATAATAAATAGCATCAAGGAACCGTTTTATATATATCTGTGGATGACATACCTACATTAATTTTATCCGCATCCGATAAGCTTTCATCGGATCTATTATTATCTCTGCTTATATATTTGGCTAACTGCGTCGGTTGTCGCGATTTCCACTAAATCCACGATTCACCGATTGAAACAATAATAAAACAAATATTCACTGTTAACAAAAACTATTGACGATATTTCTTCGCAACGCTGATATTGCCGACAATATTTTTTTCGAATCGTAGATTTCAAAAAAATGTCAATAACTTTTTTTATTGTTGAATAAAACCCCCGAAGGGTTGTTAAATAAAAAAGAATTGATAAACCTCTGCGTTGTAAATATTTTCCCGTCCATTGAATTTTTTTGTCGGTTGCAAGATTTATCGTGAAAATTGACAGATTGGAGGTATATAAGATGTTATTAATCGGACGCGAATTACAACAATGGCACAACAACGATAATCCGTTGTCCGGTAAATATCTCATATCTGTGTCGAATGGCAAAGTTCAGTGTGCACACGAGTCATTGACTCCCGAGTGACATTTTCATTAACATACTTTCGTCACACTTTTTGCAGAATCGATTTAAAATTTAATATCTGCGAGTACCCCAACTTTTCCTTTTTTTTTGTTTGTTTCAAGGCAGTTACGGTGGATTGTGCAGCCTCTTTCTCGGCATAAGCATCATGACTCCGATCGAAATTATCTACAATTTATGGCTGAAAATAATCGATCGACTGAATGGAAAAAAATTATCGAAAACTTCGAATTCGGCAAGTGGTAAAAAATCGAAGATGGCTGATCGAAAAATCTATTGGAACGAAATATCGTTGACCAAGTGAAGCTGTAAAAAAAAAAATCAACGGCGATCTGCACCGTTGCTAAGACACCGATTGTACAGAAATTCGGCGTGATACATTTTTCTTGTTGTTTTATCCTATGTTTAAAATGCCAACTACTCCTCCTCCTCCTCCTCCTCCTGCACAATATATCTAGTGCAATGAACTTATAAATAAATATCTAATATATACTTCTTGTGCAATTCTCACTGAATTCCCGTTTTCACGGGGAGTGCACAATTTCATACGCGTCCTGCGCTCTGTGCCGTCGCCGTACCCGGTCGCTATGGCGAGATTTCACGCTATCGGTATCGGTATCGGCATCAAAATCAAAGATTCGGAATTCTTTGAGATACTTAAGGTACATTCGGAGTGCTTGCCGATGCCAAATGCCGAGGAGTTCGTGGAAATGACGAAAAGGCTCGACAAAAGCCTACAGAAGGATCCTGCGATTGGTGAACACTGTGAAAAGTGTTTGACGGCGGTACAAGTTGGTTTCGCCAACTTCGACTTCACCGCGGTACCGGACGAACACAACACCTTGGTCCACCATAGGTCACTCCGATTTTTGGATCAACAATATAATGTTTCATCGCGACGAGGAAACGGCATTGCCGGATAATGTTAAATTCGTTGACTTTATTGTACCCCCGAGTTTCGCGAGCACAGCCGAGGTTACAAATTAAGAAATAACCGAGACATGCGAGCATTGCGACACCAGTCGCACGACGCACAGTATCGATGCAACGTTAAACTGGCACAGCGTTGCCGAAATCGGAATAATCGGGGCATCTTTCTCAAAACATGAGAAACAGCTGAATTGCTCGCTCCACTTTATCTTTTATAAAGTGCGAGTACGAGCGTGCAGCAACAGTTCAGAGAGTTGTCCGATACTGTGCGGCTGCTTGTGACAAGTATACTATCGACGGGACTCGTGCAAAGGGTCAGCCTAAGTAGTATATCTTAGCTATAGTCGGATGATAGTCCGAGCTACGATTAAGGAACTATTGTAAAGGAATTGTTGTGCATCACAGCACGCAGAATAAAGGGCAACATAATTTCCTACACATCTTGAGTAATTCGTACAGTCACTAGGGTTCCAACCGTTAACCGGTACACATCCCAAATAAATTAAGGGAAACAATTCTCAACGTCGGGGCTCGGCTTAGCTACCCGGGATTCGGCGGTATAACATTGGTGGCAGCGGTGGGATACCGGAAGTGATCGAACGAACCAGAGTGTAGCGAAAGTGCATCACTAGCTGTACACCAATACAGACGTGAGAAGACCGTCACCAGGGGATCGACGGGACAACCAGCCGCGGAGAGGAAGTGCAGACCTCCTCAAGATCGTCATCCAGCAGAGGGACGTGGAGCAGTATCCAAAAGGGAGCCGAGAGGATTTTGCACAACACAGAGGCAACCTGGAAAATGGCCATAGGCACACTGTAAGTGCAAGTAGAAAATTTGATAAACAAGACTAACACCTGCGGGGACAATACAAACGGAGTAGGCGCGTTACTAACCCCGTCAGGGTGGAAAAAAGGGGCTAGAGTTCGGGTGGAGGCCACATGAGTGACGGAGAAGTTCCGGGAGAGCAACCGGCGGGGGCTTCAGGGCAAGTACCACCCCCACGGGATCCTTCTGTTTCGACATAGGGGGTGTAACAGTACGTTTTTGGAGGCTTACAGCTCTTTGCTCCGAAACGTTCGCTATTGTGGGTTTTTGGCTCACGGAGATGTGAGGGCAGGTGCTGTAAATTAGAAATCTGTCGGTTGATTCGAATTGTCAACAATAATTGTGATTTTATTGAGACAATGACGTGAATACAAAATAAATGATGGATTTTGTCCAATAATTTGATTGGATTTTTAGCTCTCAAGTATTTAAATTGCGAAACAGATTGAAGGGTTATTTTATTGCGGATGCAGGAATTTGATTCTACGTTAACCGCCTCTTATTAGATCATGCTCCACGAAAGCAGTCGTCGAGGTCCCCCAAGACAGTCGCCGGCATAGGCACGAAGTAATAAATTGCGCCAAATTAGGCTTCTACGTTAAACGATTCTCGACCAATTGTTGTCCACGAAAGCGGTCGCCGAGGTCCCCAAGGTAGTTGCCGGCGCTTATTACAAATTGGTGAGTCGTTGCAAAATAAATGGCTCAATAAATTTAATTGGAAAGATGGAAAACTTCACGAAAGCGGTCGCCGAGATCTCCCAAGGTAGTTGCCGGCGCTAGGTTTTTGAGGATAGGGTAACAGAAGAAAGCGGTTGCCGAGGTCCCCCAAGGCGGTTGGTGGCATCTGTGTGCGGATAGGAAATTTCAAATCAAAAAGAGATCTGTTCGCTGAAAGAAAATTGATTTAATTAATTGTGAAAGATGAATGGCCGACGTTGGTTTCTTCCTTCAATGATTGGATCGTCGTCGAGAAATTAGTCCCTTGCTTCTTCTTAGCGTCGGGACTCTGTCGAGTAAAGCAACGCTTTACTCGAAAATGAAAAGTGTTGAAATCTTGCTATCGAGAATTATCGATAAGCAAAATGGAGGACTCAAGATCAAACGAGCCGTAGCCGCGCATGAGTTCCTCTCTGTTCGAGTTTAGGATCGAAGTGAAGTGCTTCTGTGCTCGCGATCGGGTCTTATATACCCGAGCGCGAGGCCCTTTTTTATGTCCATTGACGCACGAAGTACGTCAAACATCGCTGTCCTTTATTATCGCTGCCCGGGGTGTGCCGAAACGGCTTATGAAATTCGCTCGCATCGATGATGCAATGCCACCGGGCAGTTTGAACTATCGACCGTAGTGATCGATTGAGTGCGCGGTCGGTAATTGTACGCGCTGATTTACCCCAAGGTCTACCCAAAACGGTAAATGACCGATTATCGATTTATCACTTATCGCGAGAGTTTCAATATGTGGTTTTAGGTTCTAATTATTTGCATTTTTCTAGTACAGGGGACAGTCGAAAATTTAATACCGTCTCAGGGGACCAGCGAGTAACAGAGGATCTTGGAGCTGCCTTACAAAAGGTAACGGCGGTTGCGAGGAGCGAGTTGGCGGCACGAGGCACGGAGCAACAAAAGGGGACGGAATCCTTACCAAATACTCTGTACGGAGTAAATTTACGCAGAGGTGCAGCGTTCGACGGGCTCGGGGACATCGACCACAGTATGTTCGAGCCAAGGCGCACACCACTGCCGGGGGTCGGTCTCACCCCGCGTGCAGTGGACGCGGAGATCCGGCGTCTAAGGACGCAATATCGTAACACGCTGGGCGAGCGCCGTGGGGGATTTTTCGACTGGGATCGAGACCGGAACTGGACTACCACATTCGGCGATGGTAGCAGGCTGTATCCCATGGGGGTAGAGATCCCAACGGTGCGCCGGAACCTATTTGCTGACCCACCAGCGAGAGGAAACGACACCGTCGCCGCCGAGGAACGCGTAGCGGAGCACCTCGAAAGGGCTGATGGGGAGTTGGAGACAATACGGGCTGAATTGGCGGAATACGTGGCTGGCGAGGTAGAACGAAAATTAGCGGAGCGTACTAGGCAACGGCAAACCACTGTACCAGAGAACGATGACGATTCCCCGTATATCAGCTTGGAATTGGCGCTGAAAAATATCAAAACGTTCGACGGCAACAACCCTAGCAGATTGGAGGAGTTCCTATCGTCCTGCGAGGCGGTATGGGAGAGGGTGAAACCGCAGCAGAGGGGAACGCTCTTGGCTCTCGTGCGAAGCGGAAAATTGGAGGATCGTGCGACAAGGGAGCTTCGGCACAAAGTAATACGTAATATTTCGGAGCTCCGAAGCGAGTTCGAAGCATTGTACGGGAAGCGGAAGTCTCTCGCCGCTCTTCAGTACGAATTTTGCCTACTGAAACAGGGGGCGAAAGAATCGGTGGCGGCGTATTCCGCACGCGTCGAGAGGCTCACGGGGGAGGTGGCAGAAAAACTGTGTGGAGACACCGAACCCCACGGGGCGAGATACGTCGAGGCCGCTGTGCGACGAAGCGCTCAGATGAACTTTGAGAACGGGCTTAACCCTGACATTCGAATGATCGTGCGCTCGCGTAATTACGGGAGTCTACGAGACTCTATAGTGGGGGCAGACGAAGTGGAAAAAATGCTCGGAACTGGGGGCATCAAGGGAGGCGCGGGGGTGAGCCAACCTCGCAACACCACGGGAGGTGGAAGTGCGACACCCCGAAAGTGTTATAATTGTGGTATAACGGGGCACGTCGCTCGTGATTGTACAAGGAAATCGGGACGACAGAGTCTCCCCGCACCAGGACCAGGGCGGGACGTGAACCAAGTGAAGGTGACGTGCAACTTCTGTGGTAAAGTAGGGCATCTCTGGAGAGAATGCAGAAAGCGGTTGCAACAAGAGGGGCAGAAAATGCAGCAAACGGTCAAGGAGAATGGTAATAGCTCCCCGCCGAAGGCTCAAGGGGGCCAGAAAACATTAAAAGATTTTTTGGGTAACGAGCAACAAAAAACCGAGGGAAAGGGACAGCAACGGGAGGTGTATGTCGTCAACGTCACATCCGGGGGGGTCGCGAAAAACAAATTCGACGAAAGGGTCGTCAAGGATGGAACATAATAGAGTTTTGCCATTCGGTGATAATGCTGAAAATAACGACGCAGAGGATGGCTGCGAACGATCCAGAGTCGAAAAATATAAAAAATGCATTGGTCGGCGAAGGCTCGGAAATGTACGCTCTTCGCCGCCGAGGATGAATGTAAGATAGATCCCGCATTCGATAAAGTTGTCGATTTTATGCACTAAAAGTTCATTGTAAATTTAGTAAAAACTTTTGCTCCGGAAAAATCGATTTTTTTTTGTATCTTTTTTGTAATTTTACGATCGAATCGATGTCCGTTTTACAAAACAAAATATATGGACAATTTAAATATTATTGCGAAAGTACTTTTCCTTAGATATACTTCGCCGATAGATGCGCAAGCGATAGATGTTTTTTTTGCACTAATATTATATACATTATAGTATAATATGAATGTTAATTGACAATGGTTAACGTAAAATGAAACGGATGAATATGGATCATGAAAAAAAGATCGGTCTACAACTGCCACCTTTGTATCTGAAGTATTTTTAAGAATTAAATAAAGAAAATCTTTACGGGATGGTCCATCTTGCTGACCATTGGTTCTCATGGAAACAATAAACTCGCGTTTATATAGTTCGTGTAAATACAATAAAAGCGTCAAGCGGTCAAATATGGAATTTGAATTTTGTCGGAACGAGTAAAATTGGCTAATTTTTAATTTTTTACTTCACCTTTCCGATATGCAGCGGTCCATTTTACCGCCTCTACCGTACGCGTGACGCGTTAATGTATGCGCGACAATGGCCGTGTAATTTTTTTTTTACCAATGGCATCTTCCCTCTGTGAAGTACAGATAGCAACGCAAACCTTCAACGACACCGGCCGACACTGTTTAATAAGTCGTAGATTGACCATCGCATCCGGCGACACGTAATATATCATCAAAAGCCCATTATCTTATTACCCTATATCAGCCAACAGTTTATACTGTTAAAAAAGCATCAACCACGTCTAAGAGTTAAATGTCACTACTATACAAGTTTAAACAATTTACCAAACCAAATTACCAATATCAATTGTTATTTTAATAAATATTTATTGTAATCCTTGAATTCGGATGATTGGTCCAGATGGAGCCTGCAATCGAAATTTTATATTATCGATGATCTCGTGCGGTAAAGTAATTGTTTATATTGTAATTATTCTACTGACATAATGAATAAAATTCTTCGTATAAGAGTGAAACTTTGAGTTTTATTTCTATGCGCCTTTAATAATATACATTTCAGCGACCAGCCCGACGAGTTCTCGGATCGTTGCACTCACATCTGCTCGGCGGAAAGTTAAAAAAAAAAAAAGAAAAACTTCTGCCTACTTCCTATCTCGGAGAAGCGGAGTTCGAGACCCTCGACGTTGCGTATATGGCGGATATGGACTTATCAACTTCTTATTTTCACACAAGAGAGCCCCACAGTGGACACGAATGCATACGCGCAATTCTCGTTCGACTTGTATTTAGTATCATCGTCGTACGACGTCGCGAACGGTCACAATTTGCTCGGCGCTCCTCGCCTCCTCGCTATCGCATGGCAAACATTTCGCTTATGATACAGAGCTTGTTAAATCAACGATAGATAAAATCTTCCAAAAGAAAAAAGACAAAAAAATATTTCAATTAATTCTTCCCGCTCCTCATGATCATCGAAAAAAAAAAAAGAAAATGACCGAAGATAATAGTCACGGCGGTATTCTAGTCGAGCACATCATCCCGGAACTGGAATCGTTGCTCCGGAAGAAAATGGGCGATGGCCTAATCGTCGAGAAGCAAACGGTCACCGATTTCTTGCAACCCGGTGAAAATTACGGAAGTTCAATCCTCAAAGTCAACGCGGTGATTCGTCGCGAAAAAAAATCTGATAAAAATGAAGAAATACATTTGATCGCCAAGGTACCGCCTCCGACGCAGCACCAGCGTGATTTCTTCGACAGTCCTTTTACCTTCAAAAAGGAATCTTTCATATACGAAACTGTACTGCCGTTTTATAAAAAGTTCGAACGCGATTGCGGTACAAGCGACGAAGATATATTCGACGTTGGTCCGAAGTTTTACGGTTCGCGCATGTCCCTCGAATCCGATGAGATCTTCGACGACAACGCGGCGATTATGTTGGAAAACTTGAAGACTTCCGGTTATTACAGTGGCGATCGTTACACGGGTTTGGATCTTCGTCATTCGAGGCTCGCCGTTGAAGCTATGGCAAGATTTCACGCTCTCGGTATCGGCATCAAGATGAAGAAACCGATATTTTTCGAGAAATTGAAGGCAAAATCAAAGAGTTTGAAGATCAAGGATCTTCGGGAATGGACGAAGGCTAAAATGGAGATGTACGAGAAAGCTGCGAAGGAGGATTCCGTCATCGGTAAATATTACGAGAAGGGACTGAAGGCGATGGAATATGGTAGGGTAAAAGGATCGTGGAACGCGCTACCGGACGAGCCTTGGTCGACTATAATACACGCCGATTTTTGGATCAACAATATAATGTTTCATCGCGATGAAAACACCGGCTTCCCGAATCGCGTAAAGTTCGTTGACTTTCAGAATTATCTTTTCTCGAGTCCGACGCGGGAATTAACTTTTTTCCTCGGCTCTGGCGTCGACGGCGAAGTTTGCGCGAATCATATCGAGGAACTTGTTGATCTTTATCACGAGACTCTCGTTACGAGACTGAAAACAATGGGATGCGATACGAAAAGTTTCGCGAGAAAGAATTTCGACGAAAGAGTCGTCGAGGACGGCTACATAGAGTTCGGGCATTCGGCATTCATGCTGAAGATAATGACGAAGAATGTCGATGCTAATGATCCTGATTCGACAAATTTGACCAAAGTTATTCGGAGCGCGGGCTCGGAAATGTTTTACTCGAGAATGCGAGATCTTGTCGAGGGCTATGCGAAACGCGGATGGTTTTTAGATGGAAGATAAGATAAATGCAAATATCTCCGATTAATAGGACGAAGTCCAACCCTCACAAATGATGGATTCTCATTTTTTTTTTGTTTTTTCAAACAAATTTATAATATCAATTAGACAAAGCAATATTATTATCACCAAGATATGATGATAATAATTACAAATTTTGTTTTTATTCAAATGTTGATCGGTCGAATGATAAATTAAAACGAAATGTGTCATTGGCGGAAAAATAATGATTCATTGTTACAGACTCCGGGTTCGCTGAAACTAACAAAGCAATTTATTTTTAACGACACAACGGCGACCTATCGGGGCAAATAATTGCTGTTTCCAGCCTTGAAGAAGAAAAAAAACTCGGAATATTTTAGCTGATAATCCCTCTTTCTCGATAGGACGCCAAGGTTCGATGTGCAGTGTACATTGCCCGAAGAAATAATGGATTATAATGATCGATAAGTCCGTGAGGAAAGTGAAACGATGATTCACAGAGTGACTCTTCGTATCCGATAGTGCCAGTGGATTGTGCTGATATCATTGCTCACGCGAATAAGTCGAGTCACAACAGCAGCAGCTCGACACTGTGGTCCGTCGGGGAAAGATAGGAAACCGCGCTTTTCATCTCGTTTACGATAAATGAGAAATAACCTTCCGACTTGT
Source organism: Cryptus armator (assembly GCA_963971235.1). Lineage (NCBI taxonomy): Eukaryota > Metazoa > Arthropoda > Insecta > Hymenoptera > Ichneumonidae > Cryptus > Cryptus armator. The sequence continues at coordinate 17,253,461 of OZ020238.1, read as the reverse complement.
AAATGAGAAATAAAAATTAATTTAATGATTGTTATTATTTATTTAAACATAGAGGAGCCCAACGAAATGCCTCTTGCGAAATGTGTACAAACAACTTTTCAAATACTCGATTTACCGGGTTCAAGCGCCGAAGCCTCGATAAATATTTTGCTTCGAACGTCTCGCGGCTCTTTTCGAAACTCGACGTGCCGTGCGGCGGGGTAAAAGACCTCAAACTTTCGAAATTATAATTATTCCGTCCGGATCGTTAATCAATCCACAGATGCGAGGCATCGCTCGAGACCGCGAGAAGCGCATATCATAATGCAAATCAACCCGGCAAAGCGTTATCGGTGTGGATATTAATTTCTTCTTTTGTCCCTTCGTATAACCGAAATATCAGTAATTAGCGACACGTGCGACCTCCGACGTATATACTTCGGTCGTTTCGCTCCTTCCGCTAGTGCTACACGCTCTCGTCTAACACAAAAAAAAACACAAAAAATCTCCCTACTCTTCGCGCGGAGCGAGCGTTCGAACATCATTGACGCTCGAGCGTTTGTTAAATCCCAAGGTTAGCCTCATATAGCAGATCCAGTATCTTTGTTACGCAATCGAGAACGACGGTGAGTGCACGATTTCACACTCTACTCGCTCGTTCAGTGTAGTCATCACGCTCGGTTGTGATCGGTCGCAATTTCCCTCGCGACTCTTCGCTATCGCTCTCGCGGGCTCTCTCTTGTGTTTTTTTTTTTTGCCGCACTTTTACGAATTTCAAAGATTAATTAATCATTTAAAAATCTAATAGATATTTTAATAGAATAGAAATTTACAATCGATTTAGTCGCCGAAGTCTGCCGAAGAAAAGATGACCGAAGAAAACAATCGGAACGGTGCGGCGGATAATAACAATATTCCGGAGTTGGAGTCTTTGCTCCGTAAGAAATTAGGCAATAGTATTATCGTCGAGAAACAAACAGTCATTGATCTTTTGCCACCCGGTGAAAATTACGGAAGTTTGATTCTCAAAGTCGACGCGGTGATTCGTCGCGAGGAAAAATCCGATGAAAAGGAAGAAATACATCTGATCGCCAAGGTACCGCCACCGACTCAGGAACAGCGCGATATGTTCGACAGTCCGTTTACATTCAAAAAGGAGTCTTTCATGTACGACACTATACTGCCGACTTACAAGAAATTCGAGAAAGATTGCGGTTTCAGTGACGAAGATATATTCGACGTTGGTCCGGAGTTCTACGGATCGCGTTTGTCCCTCGGATCCGATGAGATATTCGACGACGACGCGGTTATTCTTATGGAGAACTTGAAGATACGAAATTATTACACTGGCAATCGTTACACGGGATTGGATCTTCATCACTCGAGGCTCGCCGTTGAAGCTATGGCGAAATTTCACGCTCTCGGTATCGGTATAAAGATTAAAAATTCGAAATTCTTCGAGATACTGAAATTAAGATCCAAGTGTCTGGAGTTGAAGGATCCCGAACAGTGGGTGGACGCTATGAACGAAATGATGAAAACCATAGAGGAGGATTCCGTGACCGGCGAACATTCCGAGAGGTGTTTGAAGGCGATGGAAGTTGGTAAAAACAGCGATTGTTGGTTCGCCGTACCCGAAGAACCGTGGTCCACGATTATTCACGCTGATTTTTGGATCAACAACATAATGTTTCATCGGGACGAGAAAACCCAATTGCCGGATGACGTTAAATTCGTTGATTTTCAGAATTATCTTTTCTTGAGTCCGGGACGTGAATTAACGTTTTTCCTCGGCGCCGGTGTTAATCACGAAGTCGGCACTGGACACATCGAAGAACTTCTGGATCTTTATCACGAGACGCTCGTCGCGAGATTGGAAAAAATGGGATGCGACACGGAACCCTACGGGAGGGACAAATTTAACGAGAAAATCGTCGCGGACGCGTACATAGAATTCACTCATTCGTTATTCATGCTTAAGATCATAACGAAAAAGGTCGATGTCGACGATCCTGATTCGAGAAGCGTTAAAACTGCGATGGTGAGCGAAGGCTCGGATATGTTTTACGTAAGAATGCGAGATCTCGTCAAGGGGTACATAAAACGCGGATGGCTTTGAAAAATATATGGAAAAATCCGTTAGAGACGCTAATTCGCTTATAAATGTCATTTAACTTTTTTTTTTTACGAGGATAAATCGAAAATTCAAAATTTGTAGGATCTCAAAACCGCAACGAGCGAGTAATAGTGATTCACCAATCGATAAACAAACAAATTCTTTTCATTCGAGTGAAATGTGACTTTTCTTTTTTTTCTTTTTTTATTACGGCGTATAATGCAAAAAATGTACCGGATGCACCGGGATTCCTAGGAATTGTGTAACCACAATTCGATGAATCATTTCATTTTTCTCTTGCGCAACAACACATGTGTCGTGTTGTCAATTGTGACGATCGTTTTCTTCGACGGATAATTCCTAATTCACGCGGATTCTTGTATAAATCAAATTTCGATGCAAAAATGAAATTCATCGGATTAATTGTCGTAGCCGACGAAAAAATACATTTCTCAGTATTCTATTGAGTAGGCGATTATGGTGGATGTATATATTGTGTATATGTGTGAAAAGTTTGACGACTAATTGATAATAATAAACAGAAATATACTAAGAACTTTCTTTGCTTCTTTGCTTTAACTTGCAGCGTCACATTGACTTCGCCACGAGTTTAGTTATTTAATTTGCATGTTTCTGTACCGTTTATGGCGTAATTATTCGCTTGCGCGTCGGTTTGTATTGCGGAATTTACCTATTTCGCCGTAGTTTACGCGAGGTACATAAATATTTATCGTGCGCTCGTTGGAAAATGGATAAATTAGTATATTGTGCAACAAGGGTCGAAAGTTGGCGATTGCGACGAATGTGTGGTTTGCTGCAATCACACGAGTCGCAATCGCCAATTGGACCCTCGTTGCACATCATATTTTTCGTAACGAGTGCATGAATCTGCGGCACTTGGAATGGCAGTCGCGCGAGACGAACACTGAAAAGTGAGGTTATGTCTCTAGGGGCGAAAACGTCGAAAGTAAAATCCCAAGGGCCGAATGTGAACAAAATACGAACTGCGCATGCGCGACTCTATCATTTCACCACGGGTTCGCGACTGGCATGCTATGGGCCACTTTCGGCTCGCAAGACTGACATGGAAAGTGCCGTGATTCATGCACGAGTTACGAAAAAACTTTTCACTAACTTTTCGAAAACTTTTTCGTAACTCGTGTGATTGCAACAAACCTCACACTCGTCGCAATCGTCAACTTTCGGACCCTTGTTGCACAATATACTATTTCATTGCATGTTGACGTTATTACCAGACTTTGAAAATCATTATTGCTGTTTTTACCATCGATATTGTGATTAACACGAAAAAACATCGGGTGGGTGTTTTTTCTTGTTTCTTAATCCTCGAATTACGAAAAAAAAGCTCAATGCGCGCTTTTTTTTCTCGTAATTCTCGATTTTTTTTCTTAAAATTCTCGAATTATGTTAAAATTCACGCAATTGATTCATTATTCGGAATATAATTCGATAATTTTTTTGTACCGTTATTTCAGGTCGACGTATTTCCATACACGACACGCGGAATCTTCTACTCCCAATTCTTGCACTTCGCACGAATTCCCCGATCGAACGGAGTAATCGTGTTTTTTCGCGAGTACACAATGCGTCCTTCGACTGTGAAATCGTTTGCGAAGACGGAAAAATGATTGACCGATGATAAGCTATCTGAATAACGAAAATGTTCGAGCAACGCGCACGGTGATTAACGATATACATATACGAAGCACATGTTTCGGTATAATTACGAAAATTGCTCTCCGGTCGTAATTTTGCGTTTGCATTGGACTTGCGGAGCATTTATAACGAAAGATAGGTGATAAATTTCGAAGATCAACAGTATCCGATATACCGATAGTTTCTCTATTGATTAAAAAAAAAACTATTTTATACATCGAAATGACATCTGCCATTCGGACAATAAAACAAAAAAACAAAAAAATATCACAATTATTCGTGAATTTTGTCACTTTTCAAATGACTCTTGAAATTATTAGCGATCTCCTTGATCTTGTCGAGATCGGTTTCCAGCGCTTTTCGGCTTTCTTCCTTCGAGGCGTCGTCGTTTGAGCTTAAAAATTCCAAAACTCGATCTGTTTGGGAAGAAAATAGCGTAAATAAAAAAAGAAAAATCATTATACGATACTTGTATCTAATTTTCCGTAACCGAACGTACCGTGATATTGCGAAAGTACCGCGACAGTTGTGGCTTCCAAATGGGAATGAAGAAACGTCAGGACCGTGGCGACGTGTCTTCCGGACATGTGCAGTGCGCTTTGCGTAGACGCGGTGAACAAGAGACTCGTAACGAGATGCAGCGACAACGCCGGATCCGTTGTTTCTCGCAATTGCTCAAGAATCGCCTGACGATGAGCCAACACGAGCGGCCGTTCTTTTTTCTTGTCGAATTTTCGTAGAACCAAACAGCATGCGGCCATCGCGGGCTCGACGCTGTTGAAAAATTCGTCTATCGAAGTACCGGTGACGGTTCTGTGAAGGTTGCTAAGAGCTTCTCTAACGTCGGACGGAAATTCGGCGAGCATTTTTTGTCTCGCTTCGGTCGTCATATTGTTCGGACACTGAAGAACGTTCTGTTGCGCGGCGAGTTTGAATATATCTGTCGAGAAATCAACGGCTAGCGTCTTCATAAGATATTTCGTTAACGAATTTTGCGAGCTCTTATCCAAGAGTTTGATACCCTTGTCGAATATACGAACGTTCGTGATAAGCATGTTGAGTCGTTCCTCGACTTCGGTCAGATTGTTATTTTTGCTCATTTGCGCCAATTGCTCGGCCAACGACAGGGCTATTTTGTTTAATTTTGGTTGAAGTTGTTCGGCCAATTGATCGACGAACTCGTCGCTGATATCGGTGAGATTGTCGTCCTTGTTCAGCTGAGTTTTAATCTCGTCAAGAGTTATGAGCACGAGTTCAATTTTTCCCACGGACTTCGACGTTTGTTCCTCGTCCGAGTCGCCGTCGTCGTTCCTCGATTGATTGTACTTCTTCTTCGTCGATCGGGTCTTGGTTTCTCGCCCTTGACTACCACCGCCGGCTTTTCCACTCGCGGCTTTCTTTCTTCTCTCTTCCTTGCGATCGCTCTTCGCGTCGCCCGTTCTCGTCGTCGTTGACGACGCCGCTTTTATTTTATTCTCGGCTATCGATTGCAGCCATTTGCCGCTCTCCACCGCCTCCTTGGCGCGTTTTTCCGCAGTCTTCTCAAAGGTCTTGCAGAGACTCTGCAAATACGCGTCGGCGACGACTACGGTGTTCGCGAAAATATGAAAATTCACGGTGGATCTCTTGAGCGCTTCTCTCAACAGTGTCTCGGTATCTTCGGGTGAGAAGACCGACGGAAGGAGAGGATAAATGTCGGCGAACGAACTCGTCGCTATCACCTCGTCGACGTTCGCGTCAACCTGATCGATTATCGCACCACCCACGGCGACCGAATCTAACATAGTCAATTTTTCCTGAGCGAAATGGCGCCGCACGAAACCATGAGGTTCCGTTATACCGAGCCGCGTCAGCGCGTCGTACTCTGTAAATGGCAATCATTGTATCAAATTTTTTTTTTCTATTAAACAAATAGTCGCGTACTTCCGGTTAAAAAAATTCATTATCGCGAACCTAGATATCCGTTCTGTTTGTAAAAATTGTCTACCCAATCGCTTTGACCCCTGGAATACATTGTAGGCACGTATATACTGTTTTGCGCCTGTTTTCCCGTCACAACACCCGGTACTTGCATCATTTCTTGCAAACTCTCCAATATAGCTGAAAACAAAAAAATGTATTTAAATAACGGCAATGAAAGTAAATAAATGAATTGATAAAAATAACGCAAATGCTCACAGAAAAATATTCTTTCGGGAACTTTGCACTGTCCCAATATTGCGACGACGGGAGTCGGTTTAGTGATCGCGGTAAGGGCTCCTCTGATCTTTGCTCTGTTTCTCGCTATGAAACCTTCGGTATAAAAGATTCTCGGATCCTGTTTGTCCTGTCTTCCCTCCACAGTTTTTCCGACTTCCTTTTCTATTATGGATTGCAAAAAATCCGCCGGCAGATCGTAGTGCAGAGTCAATTCTGCGACGTTTACGTGACCGTGTTGATTGAGTTTGTCGTTTATCTCGCCGACGATTTTGCGCATGTAAGTCTTGTCGATCAGCTGTCCCAGGATCAGTTTGATTCCCTTGTCGTGCCTCTCAACGTCGGCCGCCGCTTTGTTGATCTGCGACAGATCCACGCCGAGTATCCTTGACAATTCCACCAGATTGATACGTCCGCCGTGAACGTACAGTTCATCCTTTATTTCTTTGCCGAGATGATCGGGCGTAACATACTCTTTGCCGTCGACGGTGAATATTACGTCGAGAAGTTTCGTTGACGTGAGTTTCGTTATTATCTCGACGCAATTTCTCTCTGATAATCTGTCGAAAAACAATGGAAACAAAGTGAAAGGAACCCGTTAAAAAACAGAAGTTCGCGTAACAGATGGTTAAGGTCGATAACACTCGACGACCGATTGTAAATAATGACATTTTTTTTTTGTCGATTAACTAACTTTTGCAACGTCGAGCTGAGCTGAGCCTTCTGAAAGTCGGCGGCGAGCCGCTTCACTTCGTCCCAATCAACCGCGGTCATGTTTTTGTTTCGAACAATCGATCGGAAAGTTGACAATTACTCTCCGAATTGTCTCGTTCGACGTGCCGTTCTCCACCTGTACGGTGGTGTACGGTGGTATAAACTGACGGGTTTTTCGTGAATTCGGTACAAATCATCGGGAATACGTCGGTGGCGACATCTCTCGTCGAAAACTCTTCGAATTTCCAGCGAAGTTTAAAACCGTCTCCGCTGGATTGCGTAGGATTTCTATTCTTGCACGAAAATATGAAGAAAGATCTTTGCTTTCTTTGTTCGTCCTTTATTGTTTACATCGAAGAAACACACTTGAAGAAACCAAATCTAACGCTGTTGACCGCGTGATTGTTCAAAAAAAGGCGCGCCCCGTATTTCGATTGGTCTAAAACGAAAAATATTTTCCTCGCTCGCAGCGTAAAACCAAAACGTTATTAATCGTCGTCAATTATTTTCCTCGCGACACGGAAGTTATAGACGAAAAAAACAGTAAATTTGTCGGCAAAGCAAAAGCATGGCTTCGAGTCGAAGAAGCGGCGAAGTTGATCGCGCGTGCCTGAGCCCGAAAGGAGAGTCGATCTCTCTGTTTGCCAACAATGTCGACTCGTTGCCAATAACAGAGAAGATTACGAACCTCGATTGTCAACCGGTAAAATTTTCTTCCGCCGCGAAAAGTTCGAATCGCAATGAATCACGTACAAAATTCCAATTTATCTTTGCAGATTCGCAAAGAGGATGGTTGTTTGTCCGACAAGATTTGCAAAAAATGTATCTACTTGGCGGAGTTGGTTGAGCGCTTAGAAAAAAAACTGCTCAGCATCGACACGAGTCTCAGGATGTTGCGGGTCAATGAACAGGGCTCGCTTCCCGAACAAAGCCTAATCATAGAAGAATCCGACGATAGCGAAGCTACAGTACACGACGAGTTGGACAACGATATCGTATGGATATCCAACGATGAGAGAAATCAAGCGGAAGCCGCCGTCGGAAGAAAACAAGCCAAAGGAGATAAAGACAAATTGGAGAATCGCCAAATGTCAATATACGTTGCAAAGACTAAAACCGTTCCTCTTATGGGCATTGAAAATAAAATCATCGAGATTGATCTTGAAAAGCGCGAGGCGAGGACAAAATTGGAAGCTACGGATGACATTGATGAGGCTGAGGAACGGGCGCAAACCATGAAAAAAAAAGCTACAAAGAACGAGGAGCCCAAAGAAAGTATGAAAACGGAAGACGTCTGCGCTGAGAATTTCCCGGAATATGAGAAAAAAATCGTCAATACCGAGAAAATCGACAATTTTGTTGTTACAAAAAAATTTGGAAACGAAAACAACGCCGAAGGTTCCAAAATTAAGATAAATCCGAATGTAATCATTATTTCCGACAGTTCCGACGACGATGATGATTATCCCGATAATCGTCGAAAAGCTCCGAGCGCGCTGGCCACGAATTCCTCGGGATTGATCGGGAACGAGAACACTTCGCGAAAGTCTAAAGTCAATACGGAGACACAGAAAGGATCTCGAATTGCCGTGCACAGCGACAAAATTCTTGGTCCCGATTGGAAGAAAGAATCATCGAGTCTTAGGGCCGAGAACGCGCGGAAGATAAGCGCGACTGGCGCGAATAATCAGGTACACGAGTCCCAAGAACGTTCTCTGTCTTGTCGAGTGTGCAACGCGAGATTTTCAACGAAAACCGATTTCTTCGTGCACTTCAATCTTCACAAAGAAAATGATCTCTTTCGTTGGTGCTGTAACTCTTCCAGTCCAGGGCACGCGCCGAAGAACGATCTGCCGAGTGACGCGAACGATCGCAAGAATCGCGATCGCCTCTCGCAGCTCGAAGCTTCTGAAAGTGAGAAGCGCGCGAAAGATCATCCGAAAACGGGAAGACAAAATGGGAATGTAAAAATCGACACCGCGATATGCGGTGAAACTCGCGAAGTTCCTGGTAAAGGTGTCATCGTAACCGGCAATTTGCCGATCTCAGTCGATGAGAAACTTGATGACAAAACGATGAATCTGAAGAAAAATAGCGCAAAAGAAAAAGTAATTTCTACGGATAATTCGGCAGTGCCGATCGTCGAAAACGCCGATAAGAATCGTATGAAGCACGAGCAAAAGCATGGGGCAAATAATAAAAATATTACGATCGTTTCCGACAATCTCGACGAGAGCGATTCTTCTGATAATCCCCGAAAAGTCGGGAAAACATCGAATTTCAGAGCCGCGAACGCGCGGAAGAGACGGGCGGAAGCTGCGCTCCGAATGTTTTTTTATTGCGAGGTTTGCGGGGTTAATTTACACACCGTACCCGCGGCACTGTTGCATTACTATCGGCTTCACGACCCACAGGCGGATTCCATGCTTTGTCGAATGTGCAACTCGAGATGTTCATCGAAAACCGCTCTCCTCACGCATTTTAAGTACCATACCGCGCGTGATCTCTTTCGTTGCCCTTACTGCCTCCGCAAGTTCGTACTGAAGGACAATCTGACGAGACACATGAAAGATCATAAGAAACGCGATTGCCCCTGGCGACCGAAAGATTCGTGCAAACGAAGGAGACTCGATACCGAGATACGGAGAACTGCGAGGCAGTTAATCGAGAAACGAGACAAAACGATACGGGTTTCGGGAAAGGGAAGATTGTTGACTTTCGTAATAAAAAAAAAATATCTTTCCTACCGACATTTCGGTAGTGCCGATCGGCAAAAACACCGAGAATAATCAGGAAATTACGATGGCTTTCGATAAGTCGATCTTTCGGATCGATTGGTAACACAGTATCATGGATCAACGGGAACAGAGTTGATATTTTACAAAACTTTTCATTTTTTGCCAAAGTGTCGTACCTTAAAAAAAAAAACAAAAAACAAAAACAAAGCCGATAAATCGTCCAAAGACGAATACAGTATATTTTAAATGAAACATAGAGATTGTATTTTGTAACTGTATGTGATAAGGCTGCGACAATTTTGTTATTTAACGGCAAGTACTGTTGTACAGTTCGAGCCATAAATATGACGCGAAGTAATTGCTCGAAGCTATCGGAATTTTTGTACAATCTACGATTTCGTGTATCTCTTATAATAAACGAGTTGTATACAAAGGTCAACGTTTAATCTTCAATTCCCACATAAGGGTCAAACCGTCGCGCTACAGACAGTTTAGCGCGATCTCTTGATTCCTCCCGTCATCGCTATTTCGTTCTATGGTAAGTATATCGTGCCCCAGATCCGTCACTCTATCCGTCTACATAGCGACATCGAAGGCGTTTCGCTTGAGGATCGCAATGAAGAATAATCGCACTGTCCCCACAGCTTTGTCGCGGAGTGTTCGTCGGTTTGCGTGGCGAAATAATAATAACGGAAGGAAAAAACAAAAAAAAGCATTACAACCGCGCATCGGTCAAATGAATGGTTTTTATCTGGCATTCGGGGAGCGCAGCTCTGCGTTAAGTACAATCGAGTAGAACAAAGTGGAAGAGCGAAGAATCGGTTTTTTAGTATACTGGCAATCGTTGTGTACGTACACTGAGTGTAATTATAGCGCGTTTAGTAGTATGCAGGAGGTAACGAACGGGAAGATAAAGTCAGTAAAAAAAAATAAAAAGATTGAAATAACCGTCGAAAATCGAGTTTATTCGTTCCGACGATTTCTTCGATCTTTTTTTTTTTTTTCGATAAGCAATTCTAGCGTGAAGTTCAACGAGAAGCTCAAATCGAAGTGTTATACGAGTGAAGCGAAATTGAGAGCGCGTAAACAATTAGTTCCACGAGTAAAAATCACACGGTCGTAGTAAAGCCGCGTTAATTACTCCACAATTGTTCGGCGTTCGCGGCGCAATCAGTGATCGGTATGGTATGTCGCTCGGGGTGTTGTTCGTGAGTCCCGTATTATCGGACAGTCGGTGGACGAAGCCCATGGCGAAGTGCCCGTTCGTTCGCATTGACATAACATTCATCGAGAAAAAAGAACTCCGAAGTGAGAATTGAGAACGAGAAAATCGTCGATAAACTTCTTGCGAGTGAGTTTGTAATCCCCATAATAAAAGAAACTTCGTTAAAATAATTCCGAAAGGAAAGTTCGACGCGTCGCGAAATGAACGAAAAAATAATTCGATGAGATTTATTATTTCCAAACTCGTTTCGCAAGAACATCGAGTTCTTTTAATTCAATTTAAGTCTCATTTGCGCAACAAAATTGTCGCGCAATAGTTTTTATCGAACGAGAATTGATATACTCGTTTTCTTTTTTATCACGCGTGCGTCTTAATTTTTTTTCGTTCCGGCAGCACATCTTCGCAGAGGGCCGAAAGATGCTGTGCGACAATCTGCACATGCTGCCGTTGAGTCTCTTCATCCTCATACCGGTCACCTTCATGATAACGTGAGTGACAAATGACTAACGAAGATCAAACGATTCGTTTCACATCGAGAGACATACCGTGCGCGCGTACGCGCGTCTTCGAGAACAATGCTCGTCGAGAGTTGCAACAAAGGGATATGTTATGAGACACCGTGATGAGCGTTGCATAGCGTAGAGATTGAAAAAAAAAAAAGAACGAGATACGATCGAGTCGATCGATCGTCGAAGTTTTCCTTGCGTTCAAATGATTCTTAAATAGCTCGGCGCGACTGTTTTCTCGCGCAAACTATAAAAGTACTATCCAAATTGTAAGACGAAAAAAAATCGAAACGACGTCGACGAAATAGTGCAAATAGGGTGGGAGGTTTCCGACTCAAACAAATGTGTCACGTGTCACGCGTGACTGGCCGCACCGCGCTCGCGGAGGTTTATTAATGGATCGTATTTCAGGTACACGATATCGGTGCAATGGGACCACGTGGTGCCTGGATTTCCTTACATATCCGAGACTGGAACTTTATCGCCCGAATCATGTATATTCGCTCAATGTCTCAATATCGCTGCGCTACTGCGTGAGTAAATCTCATCCTACGAAGAAAAAAAAAAAAAGACCTCGAACTTTATGCTTCGATGGGAAAATATCTTTCGACAAAAAAAAACATTTCGAGAGAGAGAAAAAAAAAAAAAAGTGTGATGAAGGTTAATTAATTTCAGTTGGATGCTGCGTGTACATCAGACATCGGCAGGTCGAGCAGTGGAGGATAGAGAGAGGCCGGGATCTCGTTGATCGAAGAATCGTCTTTATGGCCGCGTGGTGCGGCGCTCTCGCCTGCTTCGGTCTCGATATATTGGCCAATTTTCAAGAGGCTCGCGTCGTTGCTGCACACATGATAGGAGCTATGACTTGCTTCACCGCTGGAACTCTATACTTTTGTCTTCAGGTGGATTCCCGAATGATCTATAGATCTTGATAATTAGTATTGTCGCTTGTAACTTCGCTATAATTTCGTTTTTTTACAGCAAGAAACATTATTTTGAATGATCTGATAAATTTTATGTACCCTAAGGAAATAGCTTATTCGCGTTTGATATTGCGATTAATTTGCGCGCTAATCAATGTTGGCAGACGTATCTGAGCTACAAAATGGAACTCGCGGTAAACGGAAGATTCGTCGTCTACGTTCGCGCGGTTTTGTCGATTCTTACATTCGCTCTGACGATCGCGACTATCGTTCCCGGCTACATTTCGATGTCGGAGTTTCGAGGCAAGATAAACTATTTGTATATGTACTTAGTATGCGGCGCTCACACTTGCGAAATTAATTAAAAATGATTTATCTTCGCGCAGGAAGCGATTACAAGAAGTGGCTACCCACCGACGGCGGTTGGGGATTGCACGTTGCGAGCGCAATATCCGAATGGATCCTCGCGATAGTTTATTGCATATTTCTTCTGACGTTCGTTCCCGAATTTCGTCTCATTGGCTTCGAACGGCCGGCCATCACGGTAAAGATCAAAGTTGTTGTTTTTCTTTTTTTTTTTTCATGCTTGCAGCGATCAATTTATTATTATTTCATCGATTTTACAGCTCGTGTATCTGGATAAGGCTCCGTCTGGAAAGACATCCGTCAAGCCGGAAATAGCTCTGCAGGACGTTTGACCTTTAACTGTATCGTAAACAAAATATTTGAATTAAATTATTGAATTCTATATTATCGGATTATAGCCGAACGAAAGTGTACTTATATTCATTCGGTACGTTTGGCACAGCCGTGTAAATAAATTAAAAAAATTATTTGTGATAAATTCAGAGTCGGCGTTTATTTGTCTGTAAATGCAAGAAAAATAATTTTATCGGCAAAGGGCCTCAAAAGCTAATAATAGAATTGTCTTATTTACTACAACACGGCGGATAAAAAATGAGAATTCTTATGTTTTTACTATAAAAGAAAACAAAGAAAAAAGAAGAACGATAACGTTGATTCCTACTCTCGATAAAGTTATTTCCTAGACTCGATAAAAAGAAGCTCGCTGGGTTTTCTCGCGCGAACAGTCGAAATAGCCGTCGCATCTATTATACCGTTCTCTTGCGCCCTCTCGTTTGCAGGGAAAAGCTTATTTTGGCTATCCAAAGCTTTTCCATCTTTCGATTACTTCAATAATTTTTTTTTCGTTTTTCGGTCGAAAAATTTTTCGATCAACGATTATAATCGATGAATCTATAATTCGTTTTTGGTTTTTTGGAGGATATTGCGGTATAAAGAAAAATCTCGTCGATTATGTCGGAGGTCTGTTGGTACCGTGCCAAGGTATATTTCGTCGTCGTCTTGCGTGTTCCCGTCGTCGTTTTCCCTGCGAGACCGCTGTCGCTCCCCCAGCCGGGAGCTTTCCATTGGAGAATTTGGAAAATCGATTTAACCGGCCATAACCTCGGCTCCGCTGTCCACCACGTCAGTCGCCCTGCTCTTGAACGTGAATGCGTGTCCTTTATTTATTTATTTTTTACCCCTCAACGCTATAACGGCAATAATACACGATGTCGCGAGGCGATAGTTCGCGAATTACTTTTCGCGTGTGATTAACCGGCTGGACGTGACAAATCGTTGATTATCGCGAAACATAAGTTTTTGTCGTTCTGGCAGACACACTCTCGCAACTCAACTCGGTATCCGCATCGTCACTCGTACATCTGAGAATAGTGGAAAATTGTGTGTTTTTACTTCGAAACTCGCCACGCACACGATAAATGATAGGTTCGTAGGAAATGCTTTCGCTCGACGTAGCGACGAACAAACGGAAGGTACGATTTCAACTTGTAGCTATATACCTTGATTTTTTTTGTGTTATTTATAAAATTCATGCAATCGGGACGGTTCGACGGATTCGCACGAAACGTGCTTTATCTGTACGCGACTCTGCGTAATACGAATCCTAACGATAAGATAAGAATTTCGGCGAACGCATGATAATAATTCGAACTGCGTAATTATTTTTTTCGTACTCTACTACTATTATTTCTCTCGATGATAAACGGGTCTCACAGTTCCGTGTTTTATTATACACTTGAATTACTTTTAGGCATTTTTTTCGTTTAATGATGAAATTATTAGTCACGGCAGTGACCTTCGTTGACTCGAATGCATATATACATTTTTTAAAATCGGCGATAAAATTCGCGCGAAGGTAAAAAATATGTAATAGTGAGCAGGTTGAGAAAGAAGAAATCGCGGCGCACGTCACAGTGAGATGAGAAAAGAGTGTGGCGTTATTTCACAGGTAGAAGGTCGAGCGTGGCGACGGGGACGAATTCGAGTGTTTGATGCCGTACCGGACGTGGGCCACAGAGCGTCACAGCTTCTTGCCACTGACCCCACGAAGGCCGGAAGAACTTGACTACGACTGCCGGAGATCTTGATAGTTGATAGCGGAAAGCACGAGGTGCTCGATCGTCGACGCGCCTATTCGACTCGCAGACGCGTCTCGGATCTCGCCGTGCCGAGAGGACTAGCGACCGTCCGTATACATACTTTAACCCGACCTATTCGTCGCGGCTGTGATAGATTATTTTTTCATACAACGATCATGGATAAACCGGAAGTACTGGAGAGGCTGCACTATCTACCGATCATTCTGTTCGTCGCTCTACCAGCGACTGTTATTATCACGTAAGTTTTTATTGATGATACAAAAAAAATAACATTTTCATAGAAAAAAAAATGTATAATATAACAAAAGTGCCAAACGAAATATAGGAATATTAAAAATACAATTTCACTTGCTTATTAATCAATAAAAAGTAAAACGTATTGAATTTTTTTTGTCATTCGATTCATTATAATTATTGATTATTATATATTTTCACGCGATTCGTGATGAACTAATAAATTATTCGTACGGTTCGTCGTAACAAATATTTTCCCGATACGTGTGTCATTCGATTATTTATTTTTCGCGAGTCTGTCAAACCGCTCGGATGTTTGTTTATCTCCGAACTAATTCAGAGTTTACTCTGTGTTTCTCGTAATATTTGTATGCGTCAAATTTATCTCCACACTTCCGCCGCATGAGTTTTTATCATCGTCGGATATATACAGCGCTATAGAATTACAGGAGAACTCTCGCTTTTGTTTTCGCGAATATTCATATGCAATATATTGCACGTGAGAAATTGACTTTCGCAACGACTGTTTTCCCATCGGCATTACCAATGTGGCGAATAATTGTAATTATTATTTTTCTCGTTGCTTCTTTCAGTTATGTAACGGCCGTAACTTACGGCCATGTGGAGGCCGGTTTTCCCTACATCTCCGACGCTGCGACTTATGCACCCGAGAGTTGCATATTCGCACAGTTCGTCAACATGACTGCGACGCTCAGTAAGTATCTTTCGAAGAAAAAACAATCGATTTTTTTAAATGATATATTAATCATCGATCGGATTGCTAAGATTGCACGGAGACTGTTGATTTGTTAATAATGGCCTTCCGCTAGCTACTCGCGATCGATCTACGCGGCCTCGCGTACAGGTAGCGAAGGTGCGTTTAACGTTCGGAATCGTGTAATCTCGACTGTTCGCAATCGAGCCGCGAGATCGGAAATTTACCGGACGCCGGAACATGCCGATTCAATGACAAAACGCTGACGCAACGACGAAGGTCTCGATCCGCTCGCGGGACTTCGCTTATTCTATCTCTGTCCGTCTCGTTAATTAATCCGTTGAACGACGCACGTTCGCCAATTAACAATGAGGCTTCTCCGTCTTGGAAACGGGAAGGTACACCACCTACGGTGACTCCAAGTACGCGAACGGTGGTAATGGCCACATTGCCAACGCATGTGGCCATTACCTCCTTAATTATAATACTCACGGTACAGCGTTGGGTTGAAGAACCTCCGACGATTCATTTCTATTTTGCTTGTTCGCTTCACACGGGATCGTTGGTAATCAATTCTGTTACGACACGGGGTACCCAAAACGATGGATTATTTCATACGCAGTCATATTTAATTCACTAATCTCGATGTTATCTTCCTTTCATTTAAAGTAGCTACAGCGCGTGGTGTCCATTTCGCCTAAATTCGACGAAATAGAGAGGGAATTGCAAACACTTCTCGATAGTATAAAAATCTGAAAAAATCCATGCATATTATAGGTACTGAAAATATTAATTTTCCATAATAATAATTGCAAAATGTTATTAACAAATTGTTGAAAAAGAAATTGTTCAACAAATTTATGGTAACTCAACTTTTTTTTTATGAAAATGATTCGTTCATTTTTCTAAATACGTATGAATTTTTTCAGAATTTTACTTTTGGTTTGAATTTTGTCTTTTTCTACACATTTTTTCCATATAAAAAAAAATTCAAACCAAAGATAAAAATCTGAAAAAATGCATTTTCAGATTTTTATCTTAGGTTTGAATTTTTTTTTCAGCAGCACGTGGTGTTCACTTCGCCTAAATTGAATGAATTTTTTCAGAATTTTATTTTTCGTTTGAATTTTGTCTTTTTCTACACATTTTTTCCATATAAAAAAAAATTCAAACCAAAGATAAAAATCTGAAAATGCATTTTTTCAGATTTTTATCTTTGGTTTGAATTTTGGTTTGGAATTTTGGTTTTGGTTTTTTTTATATGGAAAAAATGTGTAGAAAAAGACAAAATTCAAACCAAAAATAAAATTCTGAAAAAATTCATTCAATTTAGGCGAAGTGGACACCACGTGCTGCTGTAGCTACCTTAAGGGCGGTGTATCGCTGTTTATTACCAAAGAGTGAAATTCAGACCGAATTCCGAATACTACCCAATATAATAAAAATCTGAAAAAAATCAACCATACAAAAGGTCCTAAGAAGATTAATTTTTTATGATTTTTTTTTAAATAATTCAAAAAGTTATTAACAAATTAGTTAAAAAAAAATCATTGTTTAACAAATTACCCGGTAACCGAATTTTTTCTTTAGCCGAAATTTATTTGCCAATTCTTTTTAATACTTGTGATTTGTTTGAGAATTTTCGAAACTTCGTGATTTTTTTATCGATAAAAAAAATGATAATTTTGAAGAAGAAGTTAGATTACCGAATAATTCGTTGAACAATACACAGCGACAATACACACCCTCCTTAATCAGCGTTCGTCATCATTTGGAAAAAAACACATTTGATAATCGTGAAAAGAATTATAGATTTTCTTCAAATTTCGATAATTTTCGATAAAATACTGATAAATAAAAAGTAATCGAAAAAAATTCTAAAAAAGATGTTCGATAATTTTCAAAGATCGAAATCTTTGCTTGGTGATGGAATAGCGAGATAACCGAGATGTCTATCAGGTTTTTTAAAAAAAATTTACAGAGCGATGAAAAAATACGAGATAGAGGTTTTCTAATTTTTTTTTAGTAAAAACTGAAATGTTAAAAAAAACAACCCGAGTCACATATTCTTGTTTTTTTTTTTTTTTTTTTCGGCGAATACCAACGTAAATTTTTTTTATCGAGAGTCAAAACGGGTATTGAGCATTGCTGAGTGTTTTACCAATGTTTCAGGATAACAAAAAATAAGGGGAAACGGGGAAAGAAATGTAAAAAAAGGCAAACGAAAATTGCTCCGAACGGATGAATACCCAGAATCTAGGATTCGCTCTCATCCGCAGTGTAGTGCAGTTTTATTCGTGAAGATATAACAGAAGTGAACAAAAAAAACAAAAAAGAAAAAACAACGACCCAAGAGACGCAAATATTGTTGAAGAAAAAATGAATTGGCGTATATTTCGCGAATGTATCGAGCGCGTGGGTCGGTCGGAAAGTATTCGGCGTCGTTATTAGATCGATAATACGGCTCTATCGATTTCGCGTCTGTCTAACCGACACCGATAGCGAAGCGAGACACGTGTAGCGTATCTCATGTTCCGAAGTATTTCTCAAAACCGTTCAAACAAATGTTTCGATCCGTTTGTCCTGATAATTACGCGCGAGATGACGCGGCCTTCCGTGTTTCCTTCGATGTATAGAATACAATCGCCGCAAAAAAAAAAAAAAATAATGGAACGCTTGTTATCTTGAAACACGCCGCGGCCTCCTGTGTTTCGGAAGATAACGATCCGTTTCGATCTTTGTTCGCAGTGTGCTTCGTGGTCTACATAAGATACTCACAGATCAAGGAATGCACGATAACTTTCAGACTGAATTCTTCTCTCCAAAGATGGAACAGAGTATCACTCGTTCTCGGCCTATTGTCGACGATCGGACTCTCGCTCGTCGCAAATTTTCAAGAAACCTCCGTCATCGTCGTACACTTTATCGGTGCATTTTTGCTCTTCGGTTGCGGCACTCTGTACTTCTGGGCGCAGGTACAGAAAAAATTAGCCAAAAACAAATGAATAGATATGACAAAAAAAATAATGTTAACTAACATTCATAATAGTTATAGTTAATAATTTTCATATATGTATAATATAATATAAAATATCGTGATAATCGACGATAAATCAAAGGACTTAATCGTTTTTCAGGCCGTTTGCTCTTACTACTTGCATCCTTTGGGTTGTTCTCTGAGAGTCGCTCACGCGCGACTAGGCATGTCGATATTCAACACGATCTGCTTCTTCGTTATTCTCGTCTGCGGATTTTTGGCTCACATGTCTTACAAAGGTATCCGTCGAAGAAATCAATTTTTTCTTGTTTTCCCGTTGAATTTAATTTAGTTTCGAATCTACCGCTCCTTTAGCCGAAAAGTTTAGTTTGTATTTCTTCGCAGGTACGAATCCGAGAAAATGGAACAAAGATGACGGCGGCTGGGAGTTGCATATAGCAAGTACAGCGGCCGAGTGGATATGCGCGACGGTATTCTGCATCTACGTATTGTCATTCAGCGATGAGTTCAAAGACGTAGAGATGCGTTATCCGAAAGTATCGTACAAACCGGGAAGAGTCCGCGGTAGCAACGAGGTGTTAAACGAGAGTCAAGATTCGACGATCCCGCATAATCCCGTGCGAACGATTACTTGATCGGTCGCGAGCCGTGGGGGCGGCTACGTTAATCTTCTGTCGCACTCGCCTGTGAACACACCGTGTCCGGACTATCGTAGCGGAGATTTCGACTTTTTGGATGATACGCTGAACGTAACGTCGAACGATCCGAATCCCGAGAACGGACAGCTTCTCTGTCAGGTGCAGATTCACGATCGGGCGGATCGGCAATTCGACGCTATGCCGGAGGAAAAAAATTTGTTGGATTTCGACACCGACGACGAAAACATTCTCAGCAGTTTAAACGTCCTCGTGAGCGACGGTTCGAGTCTCGATTTCAGCCCAAAGAGATTCGCTTATCCCGACGCCAACAGTCACAGCAATTACAATCTACTCACCGACGACACACCGTCCTCGGATCTATCGCGTTCGAGAAATCTCGACGTTCCGTACGCCTTTTTCAACGGTGAACGAAAGATTCGTCGCGAGCGAAAACGCGAAACTTTCGAACGACCGAGAATATTGTCGGTCGACAATTCCGAGACAAATGCCGCTGAATCTTGCGACGCTTGTTCGTCGTACTCGGTCGCTAATAGTCACGGAGTTTACGGACTATTGTCCGAGGAGAGCGAGAGAACCTGCGAGAATTTGTCGCGCGAGCGTCTCATACCGCGGGAAGATACGAATAACTACGAAATAGCGAATAGTCACAGTAACTATCAAGTTTTTTACAATCGTACGGATCGCGACGATCAGACGTGCAACGAGCGGTGGATTAAAAAATCGTCAACCGACGCCGACGCCGACGTCGAGAGCTTCGAGAGATTCGAGGGTCTCGTTAAGTCGAGAATGAAACTGTTGACTTTCGAGAGTCCGAACGGCAGCGAGTCCAGCAACACGTCGAAAAGCACCGAGGAAACGAGCACTACATGCGACATCGAGGAGTGTCTCATACAGATCGAGGAGAGCCTAATGAATATCGAACAGAATCTTCTACACGTGCAGAAGCTCGATATACCGGAACTGAAGACTCTGCTTTACGAGAGTCCGAGCATCGAGCGCAGCGTTAACGACGTTAAAGACTTGTTGTGTACGGAAAATCTCGATGTAGCGAAGAGAGGAAAAAAAATGATGGGCCTCGGTAGCCGGGAGACCGGCGATACCGGACCGTGTAACGAGAAAAAATTCGTCGCGAATTGCCGTAACGCGGTAAGGGAAGAGATTTTTTTACAATTCACCGACGAAGGCTCGACGAGCGACGCCGTGGAATATTCGTCAAGCGTACCGAGCACCAACACGGGGGACACGAGTGTCCATCGAAATAAAAATGATAAAAACGTTAATTTCATTCCGAACAGTTTGGGAAAAGTACCGAGCAAGTGCAGCTTCGGTGAGACACGGGAAAACATAAGATCGCAGGATAATGCCGAGGATAAAACTCGAATAAAATGCTCCGACGACGTCGACAGCGTAGATTTGATTAATTACAATCTCAACGATGCCGCGAGCGACAAGAAACTCGTCGATCGTAAGAATTGTCACAGTCGTACAAATTCCCTCGACGAAAATTCGATATTTCAGTGTCTCGATAATTACGAGAAGCGAAAAAGTTCGTTGGAAAATTTGTTCACCGAATTGAACGAAAATTATCTCGAGGTAAGCGTTAAAGCGCGATCGGAGGATGCTCTCGGTAATTTGGAGAGCGGTGCTGCGTGTCCAGTCGCGAGAAGAAAATCCGCCAATCGAACGAGAAAAAAATCACGCGATTGTCGAATCGCCGAGGTCGAGGCGAAAGCCGAAGAATTTCGTCGTATGATTGAGAACATCGTGACGAGTCGTCGGGTCGCGAGATCGAGTCTCGATAGCGCAAAGAGAACGGCGAAAATGTCGCATCGCTTGTCCGTCGACGCTCGTGCGAATTCACGCGAAAAATCATCGCCGAAGTCTTCGTCGATCGAGAAAAATCACGAGTGCAACCTGTCGGCGAGTCACGACACGGAGAAAGATTCGTCTTTCAACAAACCTCACCTTCACGAGAAGAGAAAGAGAAAAAAATTGACGCGAGGACAGTCCGGCGAGAATGCTCTTGTACCGAGTAAAATCATATCTCTCTCGTTGTCGCTCCTCCTCGCGGCTCTGTTACAAGCCGTAAGATGCCTCGCCGATCTCGTTGAGGACGCTTTTAGATCCGTGAGCTTTGAAAAAAATGCTTTACTCGAGTGAACTTTCCTTCGTTACGATTGAAAACTCTCCTCCCCCTCCCCCTCCCCCTACCCCTCCCCAAGTGCGAACTGTCATTGCACCGAACAACTTTTTTCTTTTTCAGTCCACGCATTGCCCAATAAGTTCGTTAAAATATAACTCCATCGGCGAATAAATAACAGTAGAATTGATAACGAATAGACGATAAGGCAGAAAAGTAAGACGTTTGGTGACACAAACAAAAAATTGGCCTTCTCTATGCTAATAGCGTGTAATTAATTCGTCGATTAACTAAACTGACTTTTTTGAAGAAAATAAAAAACGGTGCTTAAACTACACGAAAGTCAAAGAGACTCCGCCGGGGCGTGAGACCATTTTTTTCGAAGAAACACAACTAGAAAAAAATGTATGTGAATTCTATCTCTATCTAGTCACATGCCAAATTCACTCATCGCTCCCCATTATAGCTTTAACCATTTTAATTGAGATGCTCAAGAGAAAGAAAAACACGTTATTTTAACTATCCGAGTTATTCCGAAGTAATTTCGTAAGATTTTCTCCTAAGAGTATCTGTCAGAGAAAACAACGCTTCCATAATGCCGTTCAATACTCGAGCCTTCGCAATAGCGATACATGAAAAAAAAAAACAAACAACAAAAAAACGTTTCTTATTAGTACGTTAGCAATTGAAAAGAAACAAAATAAAATATGAAAAACACTCTCCTTATCAATTTACAGAGCACATTTTAATGAATTACTAATAATAAATAAATAAAAACCTATTATTTTTCAAGTGCCTCAAGTGTGTGAAAGTTGAAAAAATATAAATAAAAAAAAATAATGTTCCCAGTGCTGAAACTCGGCCTTTGAATTGTCGAGAAATATATCTCCGAACGAATAAATTTATATATCACGCTACAATCCGCAAGTAAGCGAATCGATGACGCATCAAGATTTATTTATTAACATCCCTTTCACGAGTATTCCCGCCGCGAAGCACCATTTCAAAATGACGCGGCACATTTTCGACGACGTCGAAGGCGAGTGAAATTGGTAGCAAGTCAGCCGCGTGAGAGCCTAAATCACATTGAACGGCTGCACGAATAGCGTGTCAGATGGTAATAAAGACCGATGAGATATCGTAGGCAAAATGACGTAGTAAGCGACGCGAAGCGCGTTCGTGGCTATTAAAGAACGAGAAGACACGATGCCCCGGCAATATCTTGATTCACGAGACTCTCGACACGTTAGGAGTTGGTAATTAAACGTTGGGTCGTCACGAATCGTCCGGCAATTTTCGTTAATTTAGATCTACGCATTATTCCAAACTAGAGACGTGTTTTCTTATTACAAAAAAAACACCTGTGACGCCTATTTTTTTCCCCGAATTCGGCTATAGGCACTTGTAAAAACTGAAGGCTAACCCTACTTTTTTCGCTTAAAGATAGATAGGTTCGAACATAAAAAAGGGGGGTATAAAAAAAAAAGTTAAATATTCACGAAGGGACCTTAAAGTAGTTTCATCGATGCCGAAGAAAAATAAGGCAGCGAATAGATTTACAACTCGTTTTTTTTTCTTCGCTTTTCAGCGCTCGATCGCGCAACACATCCTGCGAGGAAGTGTTGCGGTTAATTTTTTTTTTTCTTTCGAGATTTACAATCTCGTTCTCGTTTTCTCGTGCCTACCAGAGGGGGGGGGGGGGCAAACACAGCCCGTTACTTTATCTCGACAATATTCTCGTTTCTAACGTAAACGACGACAATGATTGTGCACAAGACTCCAACGTTTTGATAACGATCGTGCGCTGCAGTGGCAATAATGTCTCTCGAGTAACCACAACAGACAATGCTCCCAAACAGATATTACAACGCGACACGTATTGCCGAAAATATATATATATACGTACATAGAAATCCAGTGATATTGCGCACTTGTGTTACAGTTGCGTGTTATTAATCGTTTAGGAAACGTCGGATGTTTCTCTCATTCCGGGGTTTACGGCGAGAACGTGCCGCGTGTGTCCGCAACGGGAGGACAAAGTACAAGTACCATTAGGGTGCACTATCCTTCGGGTAACCCGCAGACATCTCTATTATATAGTATATTATATCTATATATAAATGTATATAATATAAAATTTCCATCGAGGCCCTCGGCGGGAACTCTGAAATACCTATTGGTGTGGCGTACTCACGCCAAGAATAACATATGACCTCTCAACGGAAACTGAGTGAAATATCGTGGAATTCTTATCCTTAGTCTATTGGGAAATTTTTTTAAAAATCCATCTTTTTTTCTAACAATTGAAAAGAAAAAAACGGAGCTGTTGTGCGAGCTTTTATCCGGAACGACAGAGACACAGAATAGAAATTGTTTTTCAAGAGCTCCACAGCCCGACGACAATCACTGGTACCTCTACCTGTATCGTTGCGAAACGGGAAATTGAATTGTAATGTTTCCTTCCAGCGATTGAGATAGATACGCGGATCAGGATATTCCTCGGGACTCGGTTAGATTGAAAGAAAAAAGTATAAACCGGAACGAAGTAAAAAAAACCATGGATTTGCGATCTTTTGCGAGAAGGATAATCCCTCGATTTATCGACCATATTTTTTTCTCGAACGGGAGAGAATATGTACCTACGAATTTACAAAGGAGACAATAAGTGATTTTCATACTACGGTTGAAGGATTCTCGCTATTACTCTCGAAGTAAATGGAACAGTGATGACTGTGTATACATATAGGTGTATAGATAACACAAGACGAGATAATCCGTTGTTTAAACAGAATATCCGGGTCTCATTAATCTCAAGTCCCATCGTCCCGGCGGAGCTCCGAGTTTAATATCACATTTCTCATATCTCGCTATCGACGAGTTCACGATATGGGTACACTCAAAAAATCTTTTATGCTTCGCGTGACCCGATTTCCATAATTTCAGGGATTTAAGTGGTAAAGGAGGGGGAAACCCTTGAAAAAAATGGAGGCGTTTGGAAAATTCGAATAAATTCACTCGACTACATTTAGCGGTGACCATTCAACCGATAAAATTTTGATAAAAATTGTAAATTATGTTTTCGGCAAAATACCAACGCATGTTTTTTTTTTATGTACTCCGGAAATGCTCTGAAATATTTAGCCGTTTATCTTTATTCTTCTAGCATTACTTTTTCCATTTTTAATGCTTTTAATGCATGTAATGCTTTTTAATGCATTTTTATGCTTTTAGGATAACGATATTACTAAATTTGATTTTTTTCCAGGAGAAGACAGTAACCGAATTTTCTTCCTAACAAAAAAAAACAATTTTTTTTATTTCTCGCACTCGTGAAATAATAGTACATTACGATACGAGTGCGAAGAAATTTTTTCCATCGAGTGTGAGTTTGCAGCACGAGCCGAAGGCGAGTGTTGCAATCACACGAGTTGAGAAAAAGTTTCTCGCACGAGTGCCATACGACATTTTATGTCACGAGTGTGAGAAGTCGGCACTTCTCACACGGAGTGGCATAAAATTTTGTACGATACTCGTGCGAGAAACTTTTTCTCGGCTCGTGCTGCAAACTCACACTCGTCAGAAAAAATTTCATCGCACTTGTATCGTAATGTACTATTTCATGACGCACGAATGATTTCTGGATTCGTGAAAAGCCTACGAAAAAAAATGTTTAAACTGCACGCATCCCTTTAAATAACAATTGTGCCATTATTATTTGCGTAATTAAAAAAACTGTTCCTCGCGAAAGTTAAATTTCCTCGGAAATTTAACTTGCTAATTGAAAGAGCTGAGTACCGAGAGATCTGTACGATAGAAAAAAAAAAAACACGCTTCAGGCTGCCCCCGAGCTTGATGAAAGATTCGTGTCGCGTCTGTTGCTCGCTACGTCTTATCGTCTTTCGCGCTTCCTCGTTGGTCTCGAACAACGAAGAAGACCCCAGCGAGAGACAAAGCCTCGAGCGCTCAACTGGACGTTCTCGCGCGTCTTTCCTAAAGGTCCCTTGAATAAGAAACGGTACGGAAAAAAAAGAAGAAAAAAATAAACGGAGAAAAAGACAAGACGAAGCATCGTTGGCTCGCCGGTGACTCGTTAAACAGAGTCGGGTTTTCGTGAATTTTTCTATTTTCTCGACTCCTCTCTAATATCACGCCTCTTATCGATCACTCTTTTGTTACAATCTCGAGTAAAGGATGAAAAAAAAAACGCGTTTAAAGGCCAACTGAATATTATTAAAGGGACAAAGGATTGCAAGGAAGAATTTCTATTTTTCGAGGTTAGTTTTTCGGAAAGCAACGTAATATTATTCTCGCGTCACCTTGGCAAGTTATAGTGTGCGTCCTCGTAGTTTCTCGAAGGTGGAGAGAGGGGGTTTATGCGCGCTCGAGGTGAATTCGGAGACGGCGTTGCAAGGACGGTTTTAATCGGCATACCAAGTTTCGGTATACGGGAGATATGCATTCGTACTATGCGGAATGCGTTCGCTCTATTCCGCGTTCTAACTACGGAACAGACAAGGTCTCTCTCCCTCAAAGCCACCGAAGCATATGCCGAACTCTCGTGAATTACTCGCGAGTGATTTTGATCATCAATCTACAATGGGCGCTTGGGAGGATTATCAGACCGGATCGACACGCCACTTAATCGTCGAGTGGACTTTGATGCAAGTGCCCTCTCAATTGTCCGGCAACCTCGATCTCCGGAGAAGTACCATTTATTTTACCGTATCGAACGATCGCGCAGAAAATTTCAATGTTTCTTCAATTTAGGAAAAGTTTCTTCGCACTTGTATCGTAATGTATTCCCAAATTTATCGAATCAACAAGGTTCTTCGATAAATTTTGAAAAAAAAATTAAATTATTTTCGGGCGAAGATAAAGATTTTTTGTTGTTGTAATTTCCGATTTTTTCAATTAAAATGAGTGTCTTCAATAATAAAAAAAAAAAATATTTTGAGGGAAAGTAACAGATTCATTTTTGCAATGATTGAATTAAGAGAAAAAATTAGGGAAGTATCAAATTAATATTTTCAACGGATTCTTGCGAATGTGATTATGGACCGTCGACGTTTACAGTGATGCGAAGTGTCGTGAAGTAGGAAAACGCTGCCGAGAGAAACTGAAACACAATATATTTTCGGTTATCGCTATCGCGTCATTGTAGAAGATCGTTTGTTTGATAGAATTGTTTTTTTTTTTTTCGTTTACCGATGTATAATAGCGCAACGAAAGAGCTGGAAGAAAACCACCGATGGAAGCGATAACAGGTCGTTGCGATCTTCGTATTATCATCAAAATACTTTTCATCATCGGCGGTGGCATATCGAACCATCGAATGTTATACGCCGTTGTACCTATAACATCGCACTAACCGAATCGTCTTCTTTGATCTTATGCCGTCATATGACAAAATAAATGTTCGTTTTAATTTATTTTAATTTAAAAATTTTTTTCTCGTCTCGCTCACCACTTTGATGAGATTATCCGCCGGCCACGCGCATACGAAGAGACACGCGATCGAAATAACGGCAACGGGTCCAAATTGCATTTTTACCGCGATAGGTTGATTCTTTGATAAAAAAAAAAAAAAATCTGTTTCATTATCTTTAATAATTTTACATTATGCATTTTTTTTCGCTTATAAGATTCTCACGCCGACGAGCTGTAGACAACTGAACACAGTTCCAATTCCACTCGTCGCGGTGGTCGTCAGTGCTATGTAGGACATTGTGCTTTTCGCTTGATCGGCGTAACTAAAAAAACATAAATGTTTCGTTTCGAAAAATTCCGTAAACGGAAAATTAATTTCGGAGAATTTTTTACCCGAGTAACTTTTGATGATTTTCAATAAACGCGTACAATCCTTCCGTGTCATTGATATTTTCGAGATCGTTGGCGAGAATTTCGAATCGCGCGCCTACGTACCACATAAGCAGAGCAGCTTGACAATCCACCGTCGCCCCGACGGAGCACTGAAACCCTACGAAGCTTTGATGAATATAAACGAGATACATGATTGTTCCGTTTTCGACGGGAAACGGATAAGCCGCCGGTGTCGGTAGTCTCTCATCGGGCAACAAAAATGGTCCGCAGATTACGAAAGACGTCGTCAAATAATTCACGAACGTTATCGTCGCGTGCAATAACGAGCAACGGTCGACGTAGCGCTGCAGCACGACGCGCTCGTGGGTTTTAGCTTTTTTCAAAAAATCGTCCAACTCCCAAACGAGAGCCTGAATAATGAAAATTTCGATAAAAATAAGATCGTTAAAAAAAAAGAATGAAATGAAAACAAAAAAATTCACCCGTATACGCTTCCGGTGCAACCGGCAAACGATAATCTTTATCGTAAAGCCAGATACGGCACCGAGGAAACACGTAGTTTTC
Source organism: Cryptus armator (assembly GCA_963971235.1). NCBI lineage: Eukaryota > Metazoa > Arthropoda > Insecta > Hymenoptera > Ichneumonidae > Cryptus > Cryptus armator. The sequence goes on along the minus strand of OZ020238.1, from coordinate 17,225,792 downwards.
GTCAGTAAGAGAGAATCCGATTGATACTCATAGATCGCGTATAACAACGGACCAAAGAGTCCCCCGGCGCTCAGGAGTGACATCGACCACAATAGATCAAATTTCGTTATTTGCCATTTGCTCGCGTCCGACGGTAGCGGCCAGCAATATGCCAGATGTACGCTCGCTTTCGTGAAAAACACGGCTCGCTCCAAACTTACTTTGAACAACATCCCGCTTACTTTATCGTATTGTTGGTGGGACCCAAAAACTCGAAAATAAAGTATAACATTTATTTTTAATATATAAGCTATATATATTTTAAAGTGAATAAAAAAAAATAGATGTGTGTTGCGCAACGGAAAAAGAGGTTAGGGAAAGCAAAAGCTTATTATATCCCCGATCGAGAAATGTCGAATCGACACAGACGACGATTTTACCGTGTATACAGTGAAGTTTCTTTCACTTGCGTAATTGCAGTGCAAAGAGAAGGGTGAGCTCGCGCGATAATAGAGTTCTTTGCATATTACAAGTATCGCGGAGCCGGATAAACACACGTTCGGCTAAATACATCTCCTCCGTGCCGTAACATAATTGAAGGTAAATTGACGAATATCGAAGGAAGGCTTCGGCGCGCGATAGCCAACGAGTTTCTTCGACGATATCCGGGATATGCGAATGAATAAATCATAAATCTCACCCGCTGCGGGGTGTTCACCATTCACGTGTTTGTTTTCCCCTTCGCGCGATAATTGTCGCGGCTTTATTTCCATGTGAAACAAAACACGTGTGGCTCGCGCGTTATTACGACGGTATTGTATTAAATGTTAGGTTCGATGTACGATGTGTACCGGCTGTTTAGCCAAGGGGGTTGAGTACGACTTTGAATAGTTTGAAAACAAAGCGGCTTGAGGCTCTCGAGAAACTCTCGAGATCCTGCGCTTCTCGCACATCGCGTTACGCTCGACGAGGTAGAGATGCGAAAATTGCGAAGTTTATCCGAAAGACTGGCAGGAAAAAAAACGAAAAATTCTTTCACAAACGTAATCTTCTTTTCTTATGCTTCGGTAGATATAATAATAATAATAATGATAACAAACAAAAACGCGCTGCGTAGTCACAGCCGACGAAGAGAAAAAAGTTCATTTATTCAAAGAAAAAAACAGTCCCTGTACGGCATACGGTTGTATACGCATTTCACAATCGTAAAAACGTTTTTACTGCGAGAGTCTTGATAGTAAAATACGTTTTTTCTCGGGCGTTCGTAAGGATATACAGCGAAAAAAACAAGGGTTCAGGCTGTCTTAGCGAAAAGGATAAGATTGCTTCTTATCTGTTGGAGCCGAAAAAAACGTAGCGTTCAGAATTTTTTTTTTTTTTTTTCGTAAACCAGCTGTTCAGCGATTTTATGGTGAAAAAAAAAATCTGTTTCCTTTTTCTCGTTCGTATAATCGATTTTGTTATTCGAGTTATTTTGTATTCGAGAAATGCGTGACGAAGAAAAGAAAAATGTATTTCGTCGTTTTAGTAGAGAGTTTTTATTTTTTTTCTTTTCTATATTTCGCTGTAAACATATCAACTATATTTATTTACTTCGTTTAATCTAAACCCGTGAATGCCGAAACTTTCGCGAGTGCCGTTAAAATTAATTCGTTGACCTCCACGTTCGGGGGCGTCGACAGGGCGTAGATAATGGCGTCGGCAACGTCTTTGGTTTCGAGGCAAATAGGTGATTCTATTACATCGTTCGTAAAACCGGCGTTCCCAGGCATCTCGGTCTTGACGAGACCGGGACTGATACTCGTGACTTTGATGTTCAGTTTGACAGCGGCTATTTCGTTACTCAACGTTGCGACTATACCGGCAACGGCGTATTTGGTCGGTGTATAGAGACCGAGAGGACGACAGGAGTAACGGGGGTTGTGCGCGAGAATACTGCGGAAATAATCGACATTGAACACAAAAATGAGAAAAAAACAAATCAAAAATTATTGCAACAACGACATATTTTGAGGTCGGAGCGGATGCGAATAAAAATTACCTGCTAATGAAGATTATATGACCAGCTGCGTTACGTTTTCTCAGCGACTTCACCGCTTCCCTTGAGGTTATTGCGATCGCGAGAACATTTACATCAAGAACATTGCGGAAATTCTCCGACGAACCCTCTGTTAACGATAACATTACGGAACATTAACGAATTAACCAAGTGCAAAGTGCCTTGCATAATATTATATGTGGATTTTCATTCGAAATAAATAACAAGTCGATTTTCGCTGCTATGTAATAATTTAGTTGAAAAAAATGCTTTGGATAAGACAGAAAAATCATTGAATTTTCTTATTATTGAATGGGGATTTTACTATAACGATCGGATATTTACGCATAATGGTATCGTAGGCGATGAAACCGGCATTATTGACCAAAATATCGACACCGCCGAGTTCATTCTCAACCCATTCGAAAGCCTTCAAAATATCATTCTCCTTTCGCAAATCGCACTCGAATGGAAACAATTGACCCTTTTGGTCTCTGAGTTCGTCGGCGCGTTCGCGCACTCTTCCTACCCGTCTCGCGAGACCAACGACTTTGAGACCCGAGCGTACCAGAGAATCGGCGATCTCAGCACCGATTCCCGAACTCGCACCGGTCACAATCGCTACTTTTCCTGCCCAACGATCCATAACTTCGCACTTCGCGCACTTTCGAATTTAATTCTCGTACTCCTCGCCGCGAAGCTCGGTACACAGTGGCCGGTGACCGGTTCATCGTGTCTACGAGAGATATTTATAGAAAAAAAAATCAAAAAAAAAAAAATAAAATTTGCATAGAAGGCAACGGCATGAATATTCGTTAATGTTGTCACGTTCACCGGGGGTGGTTATTCGCGATGTTATCGCGATATGTCAACGTTCGTCGAGGAATCATTCTTTTGCGAACGAAAAATCGTAAAATGAAAAATTCATTGAGGTTATTTGCGTTGAAAATGATTTCGAGGGTTTCGATTTTATCTAAAAGATTTGAGTGCAGTGACCAACGTTCGTTCGCGCGAGAGACAGCGCGATAACAGGTATTTTAATTAAAAATGGAACGGAGTTCGTATCTCTTCAGAGAGTTGTCCGCCAATATATGCATAATAAATGCAAAGGACTTCTTTCCCATCGAAGAGTTATTTCGCGCAGTTAAAAAAAAAATGTTTAAAAATGATCGTAATATCGATGCGTTTTTAGTTTGGTTTTATTTCTCTTTATTGTAATTGAAAAAGAAATGACAAAAACTAAAGATACGACTTGAATATCGAAGTTTTTGTGTTTATTTAAGTTTTAATATCGACGATAAGTAGTTACTATTTAATCAGAACGTCGGCAATTGCGCAACCGGCGTTATCATCAATTCCTTGACCTGGACGTTCGGCGGTGTAGACAGAGCGTAGAGAACACCGTCGGCGACATCCTTTGCTTTGAGGCTAACAGGCGTGTTGAGTACTTCTTTTGGAAATCCCAAGCCGAATGGCATTTCGGTGTCAACGAGACCGGGACTGACACTCGTAACCTTGACATTCAATTTTGCTCCCGAAATTTCAGTGTGCAACGACGCTACCATACCTGTCACGGCGTATTTGCTCGTTGGATAGAGGCTCATCGATGATTTCAGAATCTCAGCGTTGTGTCCAAGAATACTATCGAAAAATAATTGACGATTTTAAATGCACTCGTTTTCCGAAGGAAATTTCGAAGAGAGACTAAAAAAAATGCTTGCAACGAGAAAACTACGCGCTCGATAAGAATTCAAATTTTACCTGTTAATGACGATTATGTGACCGGCTGCGTTGCGTTTTCTTATCGATTTGACCGCTTCTCTTGCGGTTATCGCAAACGCCAGAACATTTACATCGAGAATATTCCGAAAAGTCTCCGTCGTACCCTCTGCAACGATAACATTTTTAAACATCGATAAAAAGCGCTTACAATGCGCTGAATTCATCATTATCATTATTATAATCGAAATTTTTGTTGTTATTGTTGGAATATCAATCGATCGTGTATAATATTTATTTCACGATACAGTCTGTGAGAAGACGCTAAATAAAATACATAAAACGATTCATTGCCGATTAATTATTAGTAACAATGTGATAATTACCGATAATGGGCTCCATGCTTGCGACACCGGCATTGTTGACTAAAACATCGACACCGCCGAGTTCCTTCTCGACCCATTGGAATGCCTTCAATATATCCTCTTCCTTCTGAACGTCGCACGCGATCGGATACAGTTGACCCTTTTTGCCGTTAAGCTTGGACGCGAGTTCTTTCACCTTTTCCACTCGTCTCGCGAGACCGGCAACTTTAAGGCCCGCGTTCACCAAACCCTCGACGATCTCAGCACCGATACCCGAACTTGCACCGGTCACTATTGCCACTTTTCCTGCCCAACGATCCATAACTATGCTTTTTTAATTCGTCTTCTCTTTATATCGATTTATATTTTCTCGCTGTTGACGCGAGAAATGAATCGGTGAGACTGACGAGTTTGTAGATTTTAACGGGGTTTATATACCGGTTTATTGACTGTTGAGATGAGAAGGCAAGTAATCATACTTAAGTGGGCGCGACTTGTTGTATACGCTATAATCTGACTATCATGTCCGCGAGGTTATTTCCTATGTTACAATGACGATATAGTAACGCGGCGTGCGCGCGCTTGTCGCGTGTAAACAGTGGCAAACATACGATGACTCAGCACTATATATCTCTTTCGGATAATTGCCAACCATAACTTTGAAATTCGTAGAATTTTTTTTTTTTCCCTTTTCTCTTCGTGAGTCGACAGTTTACGTACCTACTACGGTCGCATCGGATAAGTGGTCTGCGATTCAGAGTGTAAAAGCGGAACTGGCCGCGGTGTAGTGCAGACAGAACAAAAAATAATTTTATAAAAATTTAAAAAACTCCTCCCAACTGCAAAAAGAGTGAAATAACAAATAATTATTCGCATATTGAAATCAGGAGATCCCCACACTCAACAACGAATAAATCTCCCGACTATAATATGCGTATAATTATTTGTTATTTCACTCTTTTTGCAGTCGGGATGAGTTTTTTAAATTTTTATAAAATGTTTTTTATTTCGTCCTTTTTAGAATGGGAACTCGAAGGTTACGAGCGCGCGCAGTGCCGGGCGACAGCGGCTCAGCTGGCGTTAGCTTGAACCAATCGACGCCATGTTAGGCTCACACACGACACACGTATACAGTAGTCGTAAGAATGCATTGGTCAAAAGCGATATTTACGAATTGCCAATTTTACAATTTTTTTTCAAATATATATATCTCCGCGGAGGCGCAATGGATCTCAAAAATCCATGTACTTATGCCAAACCTTCCAGCCATAGAAGCTCCGGACCAAAATTTGTCAAGACATTTTTTGTTATTTTGACAAACATGCATGCCGAAGTTTCGAGGTGAGATCTTTCGATCGTCGCGAAACGCATAACTCCCGTCTTTTTGCCCGGGGGAGGTCGGGAAGTAAAAAAATTGGTTAAGTTAACAAAGACTCGGGCTTTTCATTGTCAATTCTTTCAACTAATAATAGTATCGTTCGATTTTCGTTTTCGTGGAAAGTCAGTTTTTCCGAACGAAGCGAGGTGACTTTTTGATGCGCGATAATTCACCCGCGGACGCTAAACGCTCGGGATACACAAACGCGAAGGAATTTTCGCAGAGGGTACGCGAGCCTTCCGGCCGAAGATCGAATCCCCATTCTGCTTTCAGACCCTACGAACGTACCATCCCCATCCCACCCCTCTCGCCCATACGTCCAATAACTCGCCTAACTCGAATATATACCGAATAGCTTTGGTGAGCTCTATTTCCGCTTCCAATATTAGGTACAACTTGCCCCATGTATATACGAACTTCACGCAGCGTCGATAAATGGCCTGTCGATATATGTATGTTGCTTTGGAAATCATTTGTTTTCATCGACGTTTAGATCAAATTGTCTCGGAGCTAACTATACCGAAACTCGTTATATCCAGCGATGAATAGAGAAATGAAAATAAATTGGAGCACAGTGGCTGTACAGTGATTATTGTTGTACATTATTGTATACCTATCCAAGTCACTGACTAGTGCCGCGTCTATGTTTTGTTTTTACGCATTATCATCGTTCCCATTTTCCGAACTTTTTTTAAATTTCACCGATGTCATGCGAAATATTTTCCGGTTCTCGAATACCGCTGAGTCACACGATGTTTGGAAGATATACATTCACCGCGAGGATCAACGGCACTATGACAGCGGAACGTGATGCAATGACTTAATGAAATTTCGATGTTGCGATGAGATAATAATGTAATGTTAAGAAAAGGTATGTTTTTTTTTTCGCCGCCCTGTCGTAGCATTACGGAATGACAGATTCTTATTAGCTACGAAAATTGGCTTCGCGATTTTTCGATGAAAAATCAAAAATACATTGGAATATTGTTTTTTTCAAGAGAATAAGAAAACGGCGAGATATCGATATTTTCGTGAGTATAAATTCCACACAGGGTTCGATGTGTTTAGAGGAGATGGTAGAAGAAGCGAGAGAGGAAACTTCGTCAATCTAAGTTCACCCAAAGTTTGGATCGATCTTACGTACACCGCGTACCTTTGGCAAACACTGCGCTACATCTGTATATTTCATACAACCTATTCACGTAGCGCGGATAGTCTACCGTCCTGCAGAGTCTACAGTGAAGTATTAAGATTCGTTCGAGAAACGAAGTTCAAGACACGAGGAGCATATGCTTTAATAATTCTACGCTATCGATGTAGAAATAAGAGAAGATAGTAAAACAAAAGGGGTCGGTAGGTCTAATGGATGAAATATCCTTTCGCCAAGCGAGAATACCTCTTAAAAAGACGAACGACGAGACGCGAGAGGAAAATTTGATTTCACGCAAAAAGTCATCGTGAAAATGAGATTTAAGGGACGATCGGGCAATAACCGCAGAGTCGATAGAACAGAAAGCTGGCAGCGAGTCTTGGGGGAACGGAGTATAACGGAGATAAAGCACGACGAAGTAAAGCTGCTCTACAAGGAAAGCTGAACTCGGAAACTGTAAAATGTCGTTACGCGTTACAGATATATACGGTGTGCTGTTCGTTCGCCAGAGGCAGAATCCTTCGTTTGCGTATTTTAAATTCGAATCTTAAATTGCTTCGGAAAAACAAAAAATTCGATCGAAAAAGAAAAAAAAAATTCGATAACTATTTTTTTTTTTTTCGAAAACAAAGCTTAATGTGAATATAATGAATTTATAGATGCTTTGCATATTTCCATCATTATAATGGAGGGTATATAGGTATATATGTATATATGGAAGAAAGATACGTCTCTTTAATTAATTTTAAAAGTATCCTTTTAAGCTTGTCGAGGAGGGCTAAGAAGGTCGTTTCAGGTACACACGCGCGCCCGCATATCGTGTCGTCTCCAAAGCTTCACAGCTTCTTTTCTCGTTCTCTCGAGAGGAAGGAACGGGAGCTTCCCGTGCCAGGAGTGAAGCTTGCTTGGTCGTTAAGGACCCGGCTTCTAATGAGAAAGATAAATGTGGCTGAACTCGAGAGTAGCCCGCGGGTGGAAGTGGTTTCAAGCGGCAACGTGCCGCCTATACTAATACTACCTGCATAGCGGTCTAACGTACCCCTCTCCCGCCCCTCCTCGCCCCATCTTGGTACTACGTGGATTTCTGCTGGTGCCTCGTTACCTCGAAAGCCCTGACGTATTTCCTAAACCGTCCTAAACTACCCGCTACCCCTGGCAAACCGAGACCTTGGTCCGTAGTCCCACGCAGCCGGATGAGCCTACTTCAGTTTCCAGCTTCCAACGGGAGCGTATATTTAAACATCACCGCGCTGACGCGGCCCAAAGACTCGAGGATAAAACTCAAAGCTATACGAATTCAAGGGACACTTTTTACACGAATAAATTACCGCAGCGGAAAACGGGGAGATAGCAATATTTACGCTCAAACCTTTTTTTTTCACAAAATTATGTAAATTAGAAAAATTTGAATGATGTTATCAATGCTATTTGTGGGAATTTCGCTTTCAGAGCATTTTTCGGATGGTTATCGGTGTAAAATTCTTTTTTTTTTTTCGTTTCAGCCGCGAATTTTCCTGGCCGATTTCAAAGTAGGGACACAATAAGTGGCAGATTCTGTGATTAGCGAAAAATAAATGTACATGTAGGTTATGCACGTAGTTTTAACATACTTCTAATAATGGTTTGAATACGGGCTTTAAAAAAGTTGGAAAAATTCACGGTGAAATATCGATGATATCTCGATGTCCGAGGTATCCTACAAAAAAGAAAAAAGAAAATACCCAATGTAGGACACCAGACAGGATTACGGGGTCGTTTTTTTCGAACCGTTAGAGTGCGATAAAAAAAATTGAGAGTTTGAAAAAAAATGTCCGAGGCTACATGATTCAATGGATATTTTTGCGCCGGGTATAAAACCGATAGAGCAGTTTTGGCCTGAAATTAAGCCGAACTCGTAGTATTTCGTCAACATTTTTTTTTTTAACATACAAAAAAAGAAAAAAAAATCCATCCATATTTCAACACAATTCGTGACAATTTATTTTTTCGATGAAAAACGGAAAGGATTTCCCTGTGGGCTCGAAGATTTCCCGTCGGAGACCGAAAGCCCTCTCTACGACAAGGTTTTGCAGTTGAACGACTGGATTTACCGTCAATTCTGAGAAGCATCTCCGCTGTAAGAATTCCTTCTCACGCATACAGTGGCGACGATTGTCACGTAAAGAAGTAGCGGACTCTGCTGCGGTAGCCCCGAAAGGATATAGGTATACATATATACAGCATGCACTTTCCGTGGATTAAGTACACAGCTCGTTGCAGCACGGTAGTCATATCCCTGCAGCTCTAAAATGCACTCGGATTTTGCTATTGGATCATTTTCAATTCGCTATAAAGTAAAATCTTTTTTTTTTTTTTCACCAAGAAAGAAAAAAAAATGAGGTCGAATGAAAATTTTCAATGGATAGAATATTATTTCATTTTTCGTCGCTCAAGACACGCGAAGTTTGAGACGGCTAGGCAGGTTGTCTATTAAAAGGAATATTGCAGAGCGAAAAGGGTTATGTAGCCTGAACGTTGCCACTACCAAGGAAACTTCTCGCTGACGTAACGTTATCGAGTTTTAATCCCTTACACTTTGTGTATCCATGTATATATCTATATCATATATCTGTTAGACGATGGAGATACAAGCCGTTCGATAGATGAACGAGCGCAAGCTGCAGTGGAACGACAATTTTCAACTTTTATCCGCCGCCATCCCTCCACCTCCCTTTACCCTTTACCTAGTTCGGAGCTAACAAGCGGACGGTAAAGTTGAATTTTCCGCAAAAACTTTTTAATACACGCCATCGCATCATCGGAGCGTATGTGCACCGCACTGTGATGATTCTCATGGAAAAAGTTCCACGTTCACCGAAGGGCGAAAAAGTTTTAGAAAATTGTCGTTATACAACTTTTTCATGAAAGATATTTTTTTTTCGTTATCAGCGATGAAGAAAAAAAATTTGTTCGGTTATTGCGTCGATCATTTGAGATTTTTTTAAAACTCATATCAGACCATTTATTTCTGAGCAGTTCAAATTAGAGATTATGGTTTTTATTTCGCAATCGTATGGGGATTTTGTTTTTTTTTTTTTTTTGGCATTTAATTTTATTTTTATTTTTAATAATCCAATTAATGGCCGCTCTCGCGGTGGTACAAGTATATCAACGAAAAAAATGTTTTGCTTGACGCGAAATATAAATTTGGACACAGCAGGCGTTATTACGCCCAGAGGACATGCTCTCGCGTAATCTCGAACTAGAAACGAGCAACAGCCACCAGTAACGGCAACATCCATCCGCAATTTCGACTCGCCTCGCACTGTTTGCTTCCGGTTACGCAAATCCGGCGGCGAACATTCCCTTGGCCATTAGTTCGAGCCACGGCTGCAAGAGCAATCTAAATTACGCAGTTCTATCTCTCGCCTCTTCCTGTTTATCTCTCACTCTCGCCGTAAGCTCTGTCTCTCTACCTCTCCTTCTCTTTTTCCGATTCTCACCATCGGAGCGCTCGCAGCCCCAGCAGCCTAGGAATATGACGGAATTCATCGTGCTTTGTTTTTTTTTTGTTTTTTTTTTTTCATAAAAAAAATGAATAAAAATAGTAGATAGTTGTTGAGAAAAAAAATTAATAATAAATTAGAATCGGCTTTTCGAGTCGTTAGGTACAACCTACACGTACCCCCTCAATAGAAATCGTATCCACAGGCAGTGAGCAACATTGTGCGTCGGAACGCCCCATCGTTCGAACAAATAAGTGCAACAATTACAGTGTCATAGAAGCAATAAATTCTTCACGTGAAAGCTTCCCACGGTCAATTATCATTTCGTGTTTCCCATAATTTTCCATAAATTTCCATGAATCTCGTAAATTCTTGCGGAAAAGAACAAAACTGGCGAATCTGGCAGTGACGTTAAAACGAACGACATCGCCGGGGCGCGCGTTCGCTCGCATACGCAGAGAGAATCTCTCGGATGACCGATACTCCTGGCACTCACTCGGTTTGGCGCTCGTGAATTCTACAAAATGACATTCGGACTCTCCGGGGAATGCATCAACCGAGAGAGAGTTGCATGCATCGCAGCTCTTGTCTCTGTCGCTGCTAAAATTTGCGCCGTAGTGTTTCCGCTCGTTGCAGAGAGAAAACAGGCTGGAGTCGGTTTTGGGGAGAAAGGACGAGGTGATTGGTTGGGGCGGGGGAGGGGACACAGGCACGATGGAGAAATATCGATGAACGTTTCACAATGCACAGAGAGAAAACAGGTGAAACGTGAAAATTGATGGAAAATTATTCCTCATGGAAATTTTGGTACGTTTCGTTATGGACGATTGGAGCTGATGCCTCGAAGCGAAATGTTCGATTCACACGGGAATGGCGCAAATCGCCACGCGATTTACTCTATATCCATTGAATTTCACATTTTTTTTTATAACATGACAAAATCGTTATTCCTTTAAGCGTTATACAAGCTGTTCACATATATCTACACGTAGCTGTTTGTGAGAGATATCGAAGAGAATTTAACATTGGCAATTATTCTTTCCCTCTCGTCAAACTGCGATATTGGCCAACGAATTGAAAACCGAAATTTGCACTTCACCTTTATGAATATTACGCGTACATTTCTGCGCGTATGTGTACAATGGATATCGGTATACGGCTACATCGTCGAGTTGCCTCCGAGCGCTCAGAGACGCCGATAGGGGACAGTGGGGCAAAAGGGACACACGACAAAGTCGCGACAAACGGTCACACGGACCAAACGAGAGATTTGTTGAAAAAAATTATTTAAAAAAATTGATGTAAAATAAATATCGAAAAAAATCGCACGAAATTCGAGATGGATTTTTTATAATATATTGCTAGAGAATTTGACAACAAAATTCAAATTGAGTTTCCAACTACCTCATAGCTATTTGCATAGCTATCTCATTTGTTCAATGTCATTCGCATAACCTCCTCTATGATATTGATAAAGGAATTTTTTCATTGAAAATGAAATACGAATGAAGTAAAATTTGTTTAAAAAAAAAATGTTATGTCAATTTGTTGTTAGATTTTACATCGAATTGGAAAAATCGTCCGTTTTGCCCCGACTGTGCTACATGTCCGCTACGTGTGTTGTTCCACGTATCCGTTTTCCTCTATCAGTTTCGCTGGTCCAACCAAATCCCAAATTGGCTTTTATTGCCAACCCCTTTCGTAAAATTTTTTTTTTATCACAACATTCCCGTTGCATTAATTCAATATGACGATACGAATGAAAGAAATAAAAGATCGGTTCAATTATTATTATTATCAGTAACTACAATCATAAACGAGATGAGAAAAAAAAAATAAATGAATTTGTCGTTAAATATTCCATGAGGCAGCGCGTTCCACTTCGCAGTTTTTTTCATTCTCGTCCGTTTCAAACATCGCGTACTTCTCTCGTTCTGCCCATTATCTCCCTCACTCGCCTCGTCTTTTTTTCCGTTTGCCGTAACCAGTTTTTCGTGCAATTCTCATTAAACAGCGGAAACCCACCGCGCGTTCGCCGCTCTCCCGACATTCCGTAATTTCGTTTGCAATTGCAAGAATGTTGTTATATGAAGTAGACGATTCGGAGAATGGCAAATGAGAAACTGAGAGAGCGCAAGGTAGTTGTGCGCTTAGCCGTCGACGCTGGTATACAAGAGAAACTTGGTTCTCCCTCCGGTTGCACACACAAAACCCTTCCTCTCTGCCCGTAAATTCAGGAATTATGTACCCCCGACCTCGTCGATTATTCAGGCTTCATGCCGTGTACTCTCTTCGCCTCCTCCCCCACCGCCCTTGTAAGGTCTCGGGCGTTGATTCTAGTTTCAACGACAAGAAACTCGCGGCTCACGGACGCCGGGGTTGTGTAACTTTCCGCGCGCGCTTCGCTGGAGGGTTGTGTGCCCACGAGGAAATTTCAAAGGGATGATTTGAGTCTCGGGGAAAGAACGGAGGGGCAGGCGGGCCTACCGCGGGCCTACCACGTAATTTATTGCGCCAACCTCGTCGGTAAGGTTCGAGGGTGCGTATATATACGTAAACCGCGGTACTATATGTGACCTTCGAAATAACGATCCCTCGGTGTGTGGCTTTTCTCGGTCGTTCTATTGCTTCGGGGATATACGGAAACGAAGAGACCGATGCGGAAGAGGTCTCGGTGCGTGGGTTGCTAAAAGCTTCGTTCGTATATGTGCGTAGAGAAAACTGCGGAAAGTTCGCGAAAGCACAGCGAGAAAAGAGCAAAACTCCGACGACATATCTGCTGAATTACAGTTTTATTACAGCTGTAAAAGTTTCTTGCGAGATAATAATTTGACGATTGGGCGGAAGATCATCCCTGAGGAAAAAAAGGTCGAAGGGCAGAAGGAGTAGATACTGAATCTTGATTCGTTGTTTCAATAAATACAGAGATAATTTTTTTTGTCCGAAAGAGCTTTGGGTTTGAGGACATACGTAGGTTTGAGTCGACAAACTTTGTATATATAATTATCATTAATATAGATTTAATCGAGAAGTACATCGATGGCAGTCTTTATAAACTATGTTTATAAATGTTATGTTTATAAACTATGTTTATAAAGACCGGTCGGTAATCACGATTACTTGCTACTCGGCACGGCTACTATAAACTCTATATTGTTTAGATTTTTGTTTTTATTAAGATTTATACGTTCTTTTTTGTTTTTGATCTGTATTGTTTCGGTCTTTAGGAAATTTGTCTCAAAACTCAATAAAAAAAAGTTCTATCTATGATATTTTATAGCCAACTCGAAAGTGCTGAAACCGATAAAGAAAAGAGCTCTCGTTGCGTGGGTGCATAGGTCTCGCGCATTCACGAGCCCAGCAAGAAAAAGGGTGACCGACGACATTTCTGTTGCTCAATTACGATTTTACGACAGTTGTAAAAGCTATGTCTCGAATCTAGTATGATAATTTCAACGGAAGATGAACCGTTAAACTAAAAGGTGAAAGGACAGAAACTCTCGAGTTCTCAAATCGCTTTGCTTCGATAAAGCAGAGATAATTTCGTAGCTCAGTGCGAGGATACTTTCGCGAGCGATGCAGCGAAATTAATAAAATCTTGGATTCGCTTTAAGCCCGTTTAATATCTATTTAATCAAGGGAAGTCGTTGCGTCGAAAGCACCGGACGCTTCGATAATAATAAAAGTTACGATGAGACTAATGACCGGCTAACTAATAATCCTGCGAGACTGGCGCATCTAGGGCTTCGATGCAGCTGCAAGTGAAAGTCCTCGGGTCGGTCTTGCCGCGCCACACACCCACACACACACACACACATCCACCCCCATAGCTCCGGAAGCCTCTGATATACCTGAACAATACTACCGTAAACAAAGGACCACGCTGAAAGCTGACGTGGCCACATCGATACTGGGCCTCAGGGCACCACGTGTCCCTCTCGCTATCGGATAATAGATAACGCCCCGCCTCTCTACTTTGTATATACGTATACACGCGCATGACTGTCGTACTCGGACGATCGCGGATCGGTTGTAGTTAATTAGCGCCGATAATCACGCGAGTTAATCGACCCCTTCGCGCGAAATCGAATTTCTCATCGGATGCCCGAATTAATCATTCTATAGATACGAGAAAATTAATATCTCGTACCACGCTGACTCTGTTCATATTTCCGGCAATTCTTTTTTTTTTTCATCAACTTGAATTTTTCGAAAGAAAAATAAGTCTTTGAAACTTCACGTTTTATCTGTTTACGCGATGGTTGATGCCAATTTTTACGAAAAATCAAATGGCACGAGTTACAGCGATGACTGAAAAAAAATTGATGAAAAAAAAAGGGAAAATCAGCTCGGAGTAAAATGCAAAAATTTTGACGGTATAACGCCTGTCCTGTGTTCGTTGAGTCGAAACTAACATCGGGCGCACATGTGTGCGCGAGAGTATTGAAGCGAAAAGCGAGAGCCAACAGTCGAGGTAGGTATATATACACACACAAGAGAGACGTGACGACCCGATCTACGGATGTAACGGACCGAATATCAATTTCGTGGCTGGTGGGTGCTGCTTGGATATGGAAAATCGATCTCGTTCCCCGAGGCCATGAGCGAAGGCTGCTGCTGCTCTTTCACGCTGGGATACCCCCTGCAGCTTCACTTCATTTTATGTGTCTCTTTTTTTTCTAACTCCTCATCCTCATCCCTCCTTCGCTTCTCTTTTACGGTTCAACTTTCCTCGTTTTTTTTTTCTTTTTTTTTTTTTCACTTCTTTCAATCTTCGTCTCTTTCCCTTTGCGTCGGTGGTATCTGTCGACGAGCGTATAGATTTCGACGAGAAAACAGACTCGAAGGATCGATTGAATCCTTCTGCCTTTCCAGCGAACGTACCGCTGCGCTCTCTTTCTCCCCTTTGCCCCCGCGTAAAAGTTTCTTTTGCCACCTTTTTGTTGGTGTTGGGTATTTTTTTTCTTTTTTCGCGCACCCTTTGGATGTGGGATTTTTTTTCGAGTCGTTCGCCTTCGAGATAACATATATGTTCTCATTTGTCGACTACAACAAATGATCTTTATATCCATCTGTCTAAAAGGTATACTTTTTTTTTTATATAGTGACGTCTGAGTTTTGGTAACAAAAACAAAAATGACTTGCGGGTTCCATTTTTTCATACCAACGCCTAAAAAAAAAACACTTGACCCATGGAAATTCTTACAAAAGATGGCACATTTATTAATAATTGTACAGAATTAGCAATACAAATAATATTCACATTAATAAATGTTATTATTATTCGTGTTATTGTGCACTATGTTTATTTATTGTAATTTTTCTCGGCCGTATATTGGCTCTTTGTCCGTTTGTCTATCCGATTCCGAATAGCATCACCCTATATTGTCAGTACGTTTTAAGGGAAAAACTTGGGCAAATTTGATGGTAAATATTTTTGTCGCCCTCGCATGAAAAGGGGACTATTACCAAAATATTGCTAGTAATAATAAAGAATGAAAGGAAAAAAAACAACAATTATACTTAACGAGATGTAATCTTTTATGATCACAGCTGGCATGTGTTTTTTAACGAGACGTACATGGATTCGAAGAGAACAGAGCTTATTTCGTGGTTCAACGAGACTCCGTTTTTAACAAATCGATGCAATCGGATTAGTAGAGTAGTTTCATCGACTCGGTACTCCCAATCGACCCATCGACGGTATCATAGTAAACGAATAAAAAAAAATGGCTAAAAATTTAATTGGCAATAAAAAGAATGAAATCTCTGTTGGCTCAAGTATCAAGTGTCTTGCTCTTCGGATTTCACGGAACGAGCAAAGAACACGTACAGAGACGTAAAATGGAATTTCCGTCACCATCCTCTCCATCATCATTTTTCTCTGTTTCAAGCTTCGGAAGTAGAGAAGACGTTAATCCCATAATTCCAATCGGATTTCCGGTTCCCGAGAGGTTCACCCGTTTTATTTTTTTCTTTCACACTTCCCTCTTCCATTCTCGCCCCTTCTCTTAACTTCAACGACTCGAATTTCAATTCTACTCGAGCGTTTCGCGCGAATGGCTTCTTCCGACTGGAGGGAGGGAAGGCGGGAAGTTTACCGGAAGGGACCCTTTGCCAATCGCCGCGGTCACGTACACCGCACTCGCCCCCGTTTACACCGGAAAAGGTAACCTCGGCGTAGAGAATATATGTATAGGCCTGTTGAGGGGTGATGGTAGACTTTACTTTACCTTCCGCCCTCCCTTCCCCTTCCCTTCTGCGATCTCACGGGTGGGTCTACTCTCCGGCCGCAGTCGCTCTCACCGAAACCCCGTTGAATTATTCAATCGCTCGAAAGTAGAAAAATCCTGTAACGGACGGACAAGGAAGCGTATGGCGATCGAAAAGTAAAAAAACTTCAGAGAAAGCTAAAGGGAAAAGAGAAACTGGAGCTGACCCTTGGTCGCCAGCATGTGCTTCCAGCGCATACATTTTTTAATTTTACCGCGAAAAAACAATCCTCACTAGAGAGCGTTCGAAAAATAATGGTAGAAGTAAAAATTGAGAGTAACTAGTTTGTAAAATTTGAGGCTCCATATGAACTTTCTGGAAAGGAATAAATATCTTGGACTAAAACAAAAAAATATTTCGAATATTTTTTTCTCTTTTTCTTCATAGAAAACGGTGGAAAAAAAAATGTTAAACGAAAAAAGAGATTCCGACGAAGAGTATAGGAAATTTTTTTTTAAAAAGCTCATCGATGATTTATGTTTCTTATGAGACTGGTGTAAAGAGAAAAATTTAAAAAAAAAAGACCGTCAGGAGAACAAACCCCTGGGCAACACGCGGCAAGTAGTAACGACTGGCAATGGTCAGACGCGCTGAAAAACACGACGTCGTGGGCGCTGTTCCTCTTGCTCCGTCTCTTCTCGTTTTATGTAAAACTTTGAACATCCGGAAGAGCGTAAAAGGGAAGAGGAAGAGGGAAAGAAACATTGCGCGGTGCATTATTTCACAGTACACGCGGTTTGGGTACCACCGGAATTCTTCAGCCTCTGTCTCGTACTTTTCGACGGAGAGAAAGAGAGCGTATAGAATTCGTGTTTGCTGTACCCGCGCCCTGCCTACGGGCCGCACACCAATCCTCCACAGTATTATTCCGCACAAGAGAGAGTTTTTCGCGACAGAGCCACGGACCGGGGTCTCTCGTACCGAGTACATACACGTATACACTTCATCCAGCTTTAAAAATTCCACGAAGCTTTTCGCTCGCGGTCTCTCCGGCTCTCCGTGCCGCGCGCTCTTTTCTTTAGCTCCTCGACAAAGAATAATTTCCTCTGTACATTCTTCCGCCGTTGTAAAGTCTTTTCCAAGGGCACAGAGCCCGTGCACCTCTCGTGCACAATGTAAAGAGAACGCGAAAGAACAAAAGTTTCAATAATGACACAAAGAGATAAGAAGCAAGGAACCACAGAGATCGAACGAATTTATGTCTAGCATTACATTTCATGAATTAAAATCGAGAATTGAAGGCGGGGGCGACGAAACAAAAAGCACAAAGCTTTAATGGCTTTCGTTGCTTTTTTTATATTTCAGCGCACGTTATTCTGCAAAACTCCGTCGTTCATCACGCCGATATATAAAACAATTTAACGCGCGGGCGTCAATGGTTTTCACGCGTATTCTGTGGACGACGATAAATATTGGACGAAATGTGTGTGTGTGTGTGTGTATGTGCGCGCGCGCGTAAATTTATATGTGCAGAGAGAAAAAAAAATTGCAGACTGGAACAGTGGGTAGAGTCAGAAACCACGGGTGCGACCTCGTTCTTAATGTGGCTTCGGTCAGTAGTTTTTTCATTACCCCGCCCCTCGCCCCTTTACCGTTTATTTCACCGACGAGTCAAAAGAATGAGGGGAGTCGATGAATGGGACTTTTTCTACTGCGCGAAGCGTAATAATGAGTGTACAGTCGAGGAAGCGAGATATCGTTCACCCTTTCCCCGCAGACCTTTTTATTTTATTCGTTTTTTTTCTCCCTTTGCTTTATTGTTTTGTCGTACCGTTGTTGTTTCGCGAAGCGTTTGATTTGGAACCCGGACATCGAGGCTTTTTGGCATATGAGTTCTCTTGTTGCTACGAGAAAGTTACCTCTGTTTTTTTTTCTGGCCTCTGATTGGCCCTCAAGAGTGAGGATAACCGAACAACAAATTGGCAATTAATTTCGCAACAGGTATCCGATGCGGAGATGGAAATCACAAAAATAGAAAATATGTATATACGTTTTTTTTTCTCACTTTTTGGGATTATTGGAAATTCTGTTAAAAGGCATATCTGATATTATCGCGTCGTTAACCAAACATGCAACTTTAATTAAGTATTGTGCTTCGACAGTATTTCCGTACATGGAACATCATGATTATTATTATTACTATTATCATTATTATTATTAATTTGAAATATTTTTAAATATGTAACGATCGTTCTGATTTTTCCGTATCGAAAAAATGGAATAATCATGAGGAGGCGACAATTGCCCCGTGTTCGGGGTTCGTCTATGTATGCTAAATTATAAGTAAATAGTCGCGTTGAATGACTCTACGCAGCGCGTGTTGCGAGGCTGTCGGTGGCTCGAAACCCAATTCATCAGTCCACCTCCATGCTACCTTCATAAACTACAATATTCTATGCATATATGCCCGATTAAACCACCTCTTTGCCGTTCTGCCTCTGCCCCCCAGCCGTGTCTCGCTCTCTCGTTGAGAATAACTTGCGCCAAATGGACGCACGGCAGTGTGGTACAAACGTGAATTATGGTCTCTCGTACGTCGAGTTACCAGCGCAAAGCCCATGCATTGCCACGCAAAGGCCTATACATATAAATCAACGTTGTTACATTCTGTGCATTTGTTTTTATTCTCGTTGACTCGTTGACGCGCATTGCTCACGATCTATATAAATTATTTTTGTCATGTACGATGGATCTATCGTTGATCGCGATACCGCGATTATCCACGAGTTATATTGAAACCCTATTCGGGGAGTCTGGAATTTTTGTTATTAAATTATCATTTTATTTTTCAAAATATAATTATAACTTTTGAAAATCCATGCGTCAAATTAAAATTTGACATGGCCGCATTTTCGGTTTTATATTACCGATTTCTATTACCGAATTATGCCGGCTCGCAGTCGGGATAAAAAGTCTCTATTTAGGCTTCGGAGCAATTACGGCACATCAAGGGGTTAATTAACTCGCACCGAGTTGTTCTTATTTCGAAAAGGATAAAAAGTCCCGTGACGAATATTTCGCGGTTTGTATTGTTTCTCATTTCGCTCGAGGCTACTTTGTCTCTTTTCTTTTCTTTTTTTTTTTTCCTCCGAGAGAGCCCCCAAAAGGAAAATGAAGGAGCGAACGCGGGGGTGAAATGAACAAAGGAAAGGGAAAGCGATAACCAGACATCCTGGAGGCGCGGGAGTCACAAAGAGACCAAAGGAGATAAATAGTCGCTGAAGCCCAGGAGTGTACAGCTTCGCTATTCTCTGTACTCTCTGCATACTGGAAAAGCTCGAACGCCGTGCTGCGTATTCGAAACTCGATGAGCAGCGCACAGCTGCGAATTTACTTCGTCTAAGCGATTTGTATGGTTGGAAATGAGGAGAACGCAATGAATTTGTACTTTTAACCAGCGAGTTTCAAAACGAGAGTTTTCAACGGGAAATTGAAGAGTCGAAGACTGTGATGATAGTTAAAAGTGCCTACGAGGCGATTTTCTTCTTTTTTCGATATATTTTACGAACACGTTGGCATCGATAGATAAAAAAAATGTAATTATTATTTGTATAAATATGAAATGCTATATTTATCGATATTGTTATTATTTCGAGAATGTTTTTTATTGAGGTTTAATACAGCCGCGGTGGAGATTTATAGGAAGGTTATAAAGCCCATAGAAACGCGTATATATCCAACTGGTGAGCCACTGGTTCAGCCTCTACGAGCGACGCTGGAAGGCTCCGGGTACCTATATAACCCGACAGGCGAAACTGTTTCTCTAACGTTTTCCCTGTGGCCGTTGCATCGTCAAATTTTTACGATCCACTCTCCTCTAACGTGCACAAGGTACACACCGGTGCGGCAAGCGTCGCCGCCGCTCCCTCTCCCCGATTCTCCCCGCCGGGTATAGTTCCCTAACGGCAGAAAGCAGCAAGCGAAAATATTTACGAAACGATAAACCTTCGCGAGGAATTTCACATTTGTGTTTAGCGTTTATTGGCAAACTCGCTGTCGGGGGGACGATAGCCACTTACGGGAGGGTATGCGCGGGGGTCGCGATGCTTTGATTTACATAGTGTGTTCTCTTAGATTCCAATTTTTTTCGTTTTTTTTTTTTTTTTTTTTTCGTGAACGGGGAAGTGAGATTTATTTTTTGCGATATAAAATATCGGAATTTATATCTGGAAAATCTGCTCATTCAAATTGGCTTTACAGTCCCTTCTCTGGAGTTTATTTTCCATAATCTTAAACTCCTATTTTATTTTTATTTATTTTTTTCACCTTTAGCGGTCGAGGAAAGATTTTTATTTTCGTAGAGTTACAAGGAATGAAAAATTACGTTTGGAAAACGTGCTTCTCCGTTTAATCATTTTATTTTCTCATTCGCGTTCTTGTTTTTCGTACTTTCCAATCTTTTTGCTCGAAACGGAAAAGGCAAAGCCGGACGGAATTTCTTTTTCCCTCTGGAGAATCCAGGCACATGAGTTTTCTATCCGGAGCTCGAGCGGCTGTTGGAACTTCTCGTTTTGTGACAAAAAAAAAAGAAAAAAAAAACAAACTTTTCAATTCTTTCGCGCCGGTATCCTATACACCCGAAGCAAAGTCTCCGGAGATTCAGGCGAGACGCTACTTCCCACGAGCGCGCGTTTCAAGAATAACACCTCCGAGCTCGTTTTTCCAGCGGGCAACGACAACGCAGCGGCAACTCCGAGGGTCCGTTAGCGCGACTCTCGAGAAGGAAATGCATCTTGTGGAAGCCTCCCCGTGCGCGCTGTTTCTCGGGTTCTCGGGCAATTCGTCAACAAGATAAATTACTTCGATAAGGAGAAGAGACGTTTCTCCGGGAGCCCCGGAGCCGCGTCTTGGGCACGAATTGCTTTTTTTTCTCTTCCAACGAAGCCTTCGAGAGCGATGAGACTAAACTCGTGAAAATTAACTGGTTCGCTTGATGATTTTTTAACGAGTACCATTCTTACTTTCACAGTTTATGTCCCGGTGTTATTGGTTTTGACGTAAAAAAAAAGAAAAAAAGAATTTAAATTTGTACATGACTTAGGCATTTTTAAAAAATTCTTCTCATAACCAATTAATCAATTCAACCAATTAGTCAATTAATTTAATTGGTAAGTTGACCAATTTTAAGTACCTACTAATAAAAGAAAGATGATAAAAAATAATAAATAACTCAATATCTAAAGAAAAATTAAATTTGATAAAAATTCAAGTCAGAAATGAGTAAAAAAACATAAGTGAAAAATTTCTGTTTGATAGCTGATACACGTACACAAGCGTCTGGACATTCTTCCGAACCCGATTTTTCGGAATATACGGAACACATTTTTTTAGTTAAAATCAAGAAAAAATGTTTTCATCAAAACAAATGCTTCCTCGATGAGGAAAAAAAAAAAGATGGATATATATCGATATATTCTTTGCTGCCTAACGTATGCGGGCGTGTAGATAGCATCCCCTATATCCGGTGAGTTTTTCCTCCGGTGACCCCGAACTCTTGGGCGAAAAACTCTTCCAATCTCGAACCGACCATTTTGCACAGTCGAACGATTCAGGGGGCCAAAGGCTCTACTCTTGGTAACGTTCTCCATACCTATATATTTATGGGTGTGTATGCGTGTGCATATGCGTACATCCACGAGGCGCACGTCGATACTTTTCATATCCGCGTTATCGAAATTCCTAGCGAAGCCGGAAATACGAGCAGTACTTTCATACTGTTTAAAATGATTTTCTTTTAAACCTTCGTAGATTTCATTTGGATTTTCCGCGTTTTCTCTCATTCAAAGAAATTCTGGCGATGTGCGCGTATTTTTTTTTTTTGTCTCAAAACGAAAACACATTGAGTCATATGTGATCAGTGATATCGAGCAGTGGCTTTTCTGGGACACGAGCCAACTTTCTTTCGGAGTAAATCTTCGAGGTAAATCCACTTTGCGCGTCTTCTTCGAGGAATATTGAGAACGAAGATTCGACGTAACATAAAGCAAGAGATTTGGGATGGATGCGGAAATGTGATTCGAGGGGACATATAATGGAGACGTTCGTCTATGGAAGCCGATAACATGGGGGAGGAATAAAAATGAAAATAAATAAAATGAAAAGTAAAGTAAAGTAAAGTCGAAAAGTCTTTTATTTATAAGAATCGCAGGTAAAAGATTAAAACTGTCCGAAATAACGATTTCCGCCAAATGGCGCGGAGCAGTCGGCATTTAAAAATCGTAAATTCACCATCACGATTTGGCTCTGTCGTAGTTTCTTGTACGTGAGGCGCGTGTATTACGTACCGTCGTAGCACACGAAAGTTACGCGAACGTAAGAGAACCGAGAACGATCGGGAGTTATATGGAAGCGCGTAAACTCGTAAACTCGAGTTTCGAAAGAGGAGAGGGGGGGGGGGGGGGGGCGACCGAGTAGTCGTATATAGAAACGTATAGGCAAAACGACGCATTTCTCTCTGTAATTTCTCTGAGACTCGAGAATTTCTGAACTGCGAGCTTTCCGCACCGGGTCTGGAAGATTATACGACTGTTACGACTATAAAAAAAAATATGTGAAGAAAATAAATAGAATTTTGTAAATGTGGAAAAAGAAAATCTTTACGATTGTAAGTATTTCTTTGGTTTGCCGAGTTTCGAGCAAATAATAGAACGAAATGAAAAATAATTGTTCAGTTTTTGTTTTGTTCTTAAAACAAAAAATAGAACGTAAAAAAGATTGTCCTATACACGCTATTTTCTATGGCTTTACCGTTAGGTACGTATGCTCTCAATTCCATTCAATTTTCCATCAGGCGAACTGAGCTTACGGCTGATCTTCGGTACGTGCAATTCCTTAGGGAGCGCTGCACCGTCCCTGCATCGTCCCTTCTATCTCCTATCCAGCTATCGTCTCTCTGCCTTTTACCAATCCGGTACCTTACATCTGCCGCTAGCGATATCCTGCAATTTTCGTACTCAGAGGGAGACTATGCATAACGCAAGGAAATGCGAGCAGAAGCGAAGTTGCATTAGATTCGATTTCTCTCGTCGAGGCAGAGGCAGAGAGAGATCCTGTGGACTATCATCTATCGCAAAATCATTCCTCCGGAATGATCCGCGCCGGGGATGCTGGCTATATGCAGGCAACCCTCTCGTCCTTATCGCGAATTCTATTCACCGATAAAGGGAGAAGAACATGATATAGGGTACGGCGGAAAATGCGCGGAAGGTAATGCTCTCGGACTATTCTACGATGGATCCAGAGAGAAGGTGAGATCGAGATGGAATTTCTCTCGTTATGGAATTCTTAGGAAAGGTTCCTCCGCTACGCGAGTGTACCAAAAGAAAAATTCAAACGTACAACGTGCAACGCCGCATCATTTCCTTCGATCTTTCGACAAACAATGACGTTATGAAAAAAAAAAAAGAAACTCTTCGAGAAAACTGAATAAAATGTTATCGTAAAATGGAAAAAATATTTCGAATGCTGCAGTCTTGAATATGAGAAATCTAATCGGTTCGAAGCGTCGCCATTTTTTCTTTTCTCATCTCCGAATGTTTGCCAAATATGCTAATAATGAGTTCTTTTAAAATAAATAAAGAAATTATTATTATTATTATGTTTGAAAATGAAAACGTAAAACTGACGAATATATTTTCTAATTAAAATCTTCTTTGCGCGCGAATAAATTCTCCCGAGAAATTTGCTCATTAGACTTGCATGCGAATGTCCGGACGCGAATGAAATTCGTCATTCCCTCGTTTGACGAAAATTCGTTAACCTCGACCGTCGTTAGAGCTTCTCAAAGTGTAGACCGGGCTCTATTCTCGCCTGCTGCTCTACATCACCGAATTTACCTCCCCTGACGCGTTCGCAATAATGCACGTGCCGCTGCAGCTGCACGTCGCTGCAACGAAGATGTACCTTTCCCTCTGTCTACGTTCCTCTCTCGTTCATACCGCGGCGTCTCTTATCTCCTCTCTCTCTCTCTCTTGACTCTACATATGCACGGTGGGTCTACGTGCTTCGCGTTTATGATCTATCTAAATTCATAACGCGGAAATTGTACATCGAGAGTGTGCAGCCGAGCGCCCGCGTACAAACATGGCTCCACCATCGACGCGCACACAGCGCGGCAACCCACTGCGAGAAGCGTAAAATCATTTCTTGTTTTTATACTCATTTTTATAAGTTCTTTAAAGGATAAGTAGAATATATGTTTAATACTCTCGACAGCGTCGTAATAATTAATAATATAATTTAAAAAAAACAGTCAAACGAACAAAAAGGTTATAAATTAAATTCATAATAAATTAAATAAAATTTTTTCTGTATACAATTGAATACATTTTTTAAAGGAAAATAGTTAATTTCAAATATGTTCGAGAGATTGATATAATTAAGCAATATTTCGCGATGATACTGCATTTCATTTGCAGTATACGAAAAGGGATGGAGGGGTCCCGAACGTTTGGTCTATGTAACTAAAAGTCTGTTTGTATTTTAGCACATAGGTATCCACGGTGATATACCGGTGACATCGTTTTCCCGGCTGTGGCCCCGGCGCTGCCACAGTGCGAGAATTCCTCGTTTACAGGAGAATTTACGTACGAGATAGAGTAGCGAGGGGGAACCGTGGGGGAGAGAAATAGAGCTTCCAACACCCTCCCCTCCTCCCTTCCCTGTCTGCCATTCTGGTTTTACAACATATATAACATTGCTATACTAGCAGTCGTTGGCTGTTGCACGAAATCCCCGAGTGAGAGCAACACGTGGGCAACGCTATATTGTATGTAGGTACGTGTACAATATTACCTAACTAAGGGAGAGTCTTGCCGGCTTCGGTAGAAATAACCAGTTGATAGGGGTGAAAGAGGGCTCGACAGGTCGCGAGAGTCGCAAACTCCGACTCGCCATATGCAAGAAGTTAGTATATTCATGAGCCAAATCATTTATCATCTTTTCCCGCAACAAAATATTCAACTCGCCACGTATACGCCAAGAGACCGATATTATTCTTTTTTCCCCTTCGTTTCATCAAGTACAACGTCGTACTTTCATATCTACACCAGGAGTTGTAGAAATGGAAATTTATAGCACAGTTGACACAGCGGTAGGTTTATAAACGTCCGTTTTTTCTGTTCCTTGTTTTCTTTTCGCGATAAAAATAAATTGCAATCTATTAATTAGCGAGATAGCGATATAATGCTCGTAAGTCCGAGTTATCTGGGTTATCTCCGAGTTTCCTTGTGCGCGTCGTAAAAGGTCAACGAGCCATCTGCGGAATCCCTTTGGCCAATCGGAAAATATTGCAGGGATTTTCCTCCCAATTGCGCGTACCGAGTACACATTGGCGAGGAAAAATAAAATTAGGCTGCGAATAACGGCAGAGAAGAATTATAGCGTCGACTCGACGGACCCCCTTTCGCTCGACTCATCTCTCGACATTCATTTACGTTTTTTTTTTTTTTTTTTTTCGCTCGCGTCTTCTCCCGCTTTCTTTATTCACTGAACTACGGGGCGATACTGTGTGTTTACACGGTGTACAGAGGTATCGCGCGCGGCTGCTGAGCCCAGTGGTCATGTCGACTCAGCCCTCGGGCTTATCGTTTCCCCAACGCTAGACTTAGCGTGCAACCACTTCCGCTGTTCACTCTCGGTCCGTTACCCCAGTGTATTCGACACTGCGGGCGATGTAACGCTCGTTAAGTTAACGCGAGTCGGAATAGAAACGCTGCGACGAAGTACAGTTTTTTTCATTTTCTTTAGCCGAAGAATTCGTTGACAATGTCGACGACATATAATTCACTGGTCATGAAAAATATGCGGAAAAGAAAAGTAATGAGCGAAGAAAGCATTAATAAAAATGTGTGGATCGAAGACAAAAAAAAGTTTAAATGCATAAATTAAAATTAAAATAAAACATTGGTAGAAAAGAAATTTCACGATGAAGTAAAAACAAATTCCTAATTTTGCAATTTCGTAAAAATTTCGTAATAAAAAAAAAAAATTACGAAATAAAATACAAATTAAATCATTCGTAAAAAAAATAATCCCCGATAAAAATAAAGACGAATCCACGATATCACGAATTTTTCTGTTGTCCCTGAAAAAATTCGAAGACATTGGTGAAATCAGAGTTTTTCTTTTAATCCCATTCGGCGTCGTGTGCAATTCGCGATCTCGATAAACTCGACTTGACAGGAGGCGACAGGTTTCTCTATTATTCTCTTTCGGAATTAAAGTGGGAGGGAGTCGTCGTGAATTCGACATCAGTTGCACATTTTTTTTATTAGCCACTCACCGGTTGTCGAGGATAAAAGTTACATAATCGAATATCCTGCGACGATATCCCTCGGCCGACTCTTTCGCCTGCCATTCATTCGTGGCAGGCTCTCCAGAATACAGCTCTATTCGAACCAATGAAGGAGTTTAGCGGTCTCGTCGGTTTTTCTCTTTTTTGCTAATCGCGTTCCCCGATTCGGTGAAAAAATTCAACCCTCCATGAATGGTACACGATGAAGGGTGAAGGAATTTAATCGAGAAAGTGTCGGAATTGAAAGACCAGATGGCAGAGAAAAAAAATGTCAAATATAAAAACAATTGATCGATTATTTGCGAATGCGTTGGTAAAAAAAAAACGGGTTATACCGCGGAAAAAATTACACAGACTTTTTTTTTTGCAAAAAAATTATATTCTCGCGCCCCTGCAAACGATATAATGCCGTACGAGAAATTTGTACGGTATTTGTAGAAATCTTCACCGTGTTCTCTCGAATGAGAAGCGAGCACAGCTAAACGATGGAAGAAAAACTTTGTCCGCGTGCGAGTGACAGTCCCGTACGTAGAGAGCCTGTCGTTTGCCAGCATAGAGAGCAAAAACTCGGAGAATTCTCCTCGGTTCTTGTTCTCAGAGTGAGAACAATACAGAAAGGGCCGATTCCTTCCAAAACCCCTCTAAACGCCTGACGCAGTTCGGAAATCGAAACAAAGCGGCCAGAAAGTGTGTGCGAATTATAGTTATATATAGAAGAGCGGTAGGTGATTTTCTTCGAGTCACTCGCTCGTTAGTCGCACGCGCGATGAACCGTACTAACGAGAGCATCGAAGCTACGGCAAAGTTTTCATCACAACCAACAGTAAAGCAATGAAAGTTTGTATACAAAAAAACAAAAAAAGAAATACTCGTGAAACTTTTTTTTTGCCGCGATTGAGTGTCCGCGAGAGACTGCGACGATCGATGATCCTGCGTTACCCCGACAAGACGAGAAGTACAAAAGCGATATAATTTTCGTTTAACGATCGCGATATGACGGAACAATTTTATCGGAAAGTTTTTTTTTAATGCTCCGTTTCAATTTTTTTAAATAAAATTCAACAAATTCTATTGATAGAAAAAAAAAAAATAGAAATTGCTTAATCGC
This sequence comes from Cryptus armator, assembly GCA_963971235.1. NCBI lineage: Eukaryota > Metazoa > Arthropoda > Insecta > Hymenoptera > Ichneumonidae > Cryptus > Cryptus armator. The sequence goes on along the minus strand of OZ020238.1, from coordinate 17,198,003 downwards.
AAAATATATATAATATAGTAAAAATAATTAGAAAAATAACGGCTGATTTTCGTTGTTATTTTTGATTATTTTTCGATTATTGTAATATTATTTCTTTTGCAATGTGCGAATCGATGCGAAGTTCTCGGGAGTGAATAAGGGTGTATTTAAACAGAATGTATTTCTCTGAGGTGAATGCGTAGTACAGCGCTGCGGATAAGGCAAACGTTTAAGAGGCTGAGGCAGTGAGTGAACGACAGCCTGTGCTCGTTTACGTTGATTGGAAGGATGAGGCGAGCGAAGCTTTGGAATAGAAACGATATATCGCGTCACACACGATAGTCTTCCATCGTCAAATGGATGGTTCGGCGGGGCGGCATCGACAACGTCGAGAACGACGAGAACGACGTGGAGAAGGTAAAGGATTGGACAGCAGATCCGATGGATTGGTTCGCTAATGGCCGAGAGAATCTTCCCACCGATTTCCTACTTCATATAATAACATCATCAAACTTAGCCAATAACTATATACCGAGAGACGTGAGACGTTCGAGTGAAACTGACGTAATATAGAAATTGTTCCACGGTAACTTGGATAATAAAAGATATCGAAATTTTTCGTCGTATTTTATTTTTTTTATCTATTTACAAACTATCTATTGTATTATAAAAAAATCCTTTTTATAATTTATCTGTGAAAAGTTATTAGGAAAAAATAATCTATTATCGAAGAGAAAGTAAAAAAGTTAGAAATCTGTTAGAAATAGTGAGCCACGCAGCGAACAGCCACAGCCTAATTTATACAAGATTCGGTAAAAACATTTCGTCGTTAGGTCACGTTTCCGTTAGACCGATAGTTTGTCCGAAATATCGTTATGTTTTTTCTTTGTTCTATTAATTAATTAAATGATGAGAAAGTACAGACTGGCAGTTTACGACACATTCGGCAATCCATTAAGCGAACTAAACCCGGAAAGGGTTTAGTCCTTTGAAAAGCGATTATGATTCGTTGCGCTCGACTATTGATTTTTACACTCGGCAGTTACTCAGTTGAAGGTTGAATTAACTAAATGCGAGCGACGAGCGACGAGCTAAAAACAGAGTCGAGACAGAATTTCTTCGAGCCGAAGCTCGAAGCCGTAATTTTTTTTTATTGTCAAAGAATTATTTCACGACGAGGACAAGAACATTGGGTGAAAAGGTGTCGAAGGTTCCGACAAGCTTTCACAGCTTTGACGTGACACAGAGAAGACTGGTAGAGGGAAGAAGAGGAAAAAAGAAAATAGAAAAAGGGCGATAGGGAAGGAGATGACCGGTATTAGAACCGGACGTTGATCGATGATGCACGCATCTTGGAAAAGCGTCAAAGAGATGACCACGTCTCTAGCGTCAAAATAGTGCGAGATGGCATCTCTCTTGTTCGTTCTTCGAACTGAAAGCCGCCGGAGAGAAAATTCAAGTAAGTACATACATTTTACATATATTATATTATAGTATAGGTAGAAGATGAGTGAAAAACTATTAGGGTAACACGTACGGTGAAAAATGACCGAGAAAAACGAATCCATCGGGATTCGACACACTCAACGAATGAAATCGATTCTAACGAAACGTACGTACGATATAAAAAAATCTGTTTGGCGTCTATTATTTCGACGAAATACTTATCGTTCGATCACGAATTAACAGACACACATAAACTCGTGGAGAGTGCTGTGAAACGGTAGAAAAACTGATATTCGCTTTATGACTAATTTCGATGTGGTATGTACGTAGATTCTAACGAAATTTGTGTACCATATAGAAAAGCTGCATTGGAATTAAGAACTCGTCAACGACTAGTACTTAATTCTTATTCACTTGAATAAGCTGTTTAGATTTTCTTTTTTATTTTAGATGCATTCATTCTAATAGCTAAAAATAAACCATTTCTCCCTCCGGCCGCCATATTCATTTTTTTTTTTTATGTTTTTAGTCAATTTTTTTTGTAAAGCTTTAAATACATGGACATTTCGGTAAAAAGAAAATACATTTTATTATCTCCTCTAGCTTGTGGAAAAAAAATGTGCAAGACGTAACTCGGATTCCGAATCGTCGCAAATCTGTGCGAGTCGATGTATATACCTCCTTAACAGCTAAATAGCTACCGTACTACCGTAGCTATTTAGCTACCGTACCGTATTGATAAAATAATCGACGACTCTCTTTAGAGCAGTCATTGTAATTCAATATTGGGTGGAATTATGTAAATTTCCAAATCACGCCTACTCCCGGGCCAAATATATTTCCAGAGACGACATCGGAACAGCCTCAGTCGAAGAGAGCTCTCGCAACGAGCACTGTTCTCGCGTATACATCGACGAGTTATTTCAACTTTTTTATTTATTGCCTTTCCACGGTTGTAAATCAAGTCGGAATTGGACGAAACACGGAGGCACGAGTAAAATGGCCTTTTGTTCATTGTTGTCCGTACTTTTATTAATCGGTTTCGTCATCGCACGGCCGGAAACACGGTAATGAGCTTGAGAATTTTTCAACATTTTCTCATTTATATTTCTTCACAAAATGCACTGACAATGTTGCGTATTATAATTTTAATCAGAGACATCAAAACGTCGCTTCGATCGGAAGAAGTAAAACATACGTTGGAACCGATTGATCGTACGTGACGAATTTTTCAAGTGACTTTTCGCTATCTTTACGAAAAAGTTATAACAACACTATCTCCTCGATAAAATTTCAGCGCGTTGCGGTCAAATTGTTCAACATGTCGATAACGAAATGACAATCTTAAAATCACCGGGATATCCCGATGATTATCCAGCGGGAATACAGTGCCAATGGATCATTAAGAGCACAAATCCCTATATACCGCTTCGTCTTAAATTCGTGGAATTCGATATTGGAAATCCCAAGGACTGTATTGGAAATCATCTTAAACTTTCGGAACAGGTATACCATTGTTTCAGATTAAAAGATTTAGATGAAATGATTATTCGCCAGAGCGTTGAAAGGATTAAATGGATGAATCGTTAAATTTTCCGATTCTCCGATTGGCCTGAAAAGTTTGGTCAATTGCTTGCTGAACTATCTTTGATTAATTGTAGCAATTTTTTAGCGAAACTCCATTCGTTTTTTAATGCATACCTTCCGATATATACCCGATTTCAGAGAAAAGATGAACTCATAACTATTGGCCAATTCTGCGGTCACCTGAGTCCAATATATATTCAAAGGTACGCAAATTAAAAGTATTCGTATTTGTTTTTTTATCAATTAAATGTAATCTATGATGGAGACAAAAATGTACAGCCACGGCGAAACTATCGTGTCGTTAAAATCAACGGCGGATCATTTGTCGCAACCGAGAAAATTCATGATCGCGATCGATCAAATACCGTGCCGTCGCCAGCACGATCTGGAACAGGATATAATAGAACAATTTGGTTTCGGTGAATGCTTCATAACGATAACGGCACCGGCGAATCGTACGATTTCACTGTACTTGAACCATTTTGTTGTCGAGGCCTCTGACGACACCGCGAAAAATTTCTTCAAGGTTCCGTATCGACAACAATTTTCATTCGAAATTCTGTACAACTTAAAAAAAATGCTCACTATTGCTGATGTTCCGCATCGCGTCGTCCATTTCTTTTTTTTTTTAGATCTACGACGGTGATTTTAACAGTCCAGTTGCGCACGACATTAACGGCTTCAATGGGCCAAATGCAATTTTCAGTAACGGCAATATGTTGAGTATTCATATCAGAAATGCACTCGCTGCATCGTACAGGGGGTATATCGCATATTACACTACTACCGACAAAGGTGAGCTGTACATACCACTTGAAATCTTTTACCGCATGATGAAATCCTTTACAAGTCTTAAGGGCTAATCATTATTGCGAAACATTTTTTTTCGGCTTTCTTCTTTCGCACAATTTTCTTTTGCGATAGTTTTGTAATCTCCTACATAAATTGAACCGACGCAAGCTTTTCCGTCCCGATAATAAAAATGTAAATACGCTGTGTATATTGTTTTTTTTTTTTTCTTTTTTTTTTTTTTTTTCAAAAAATAGTCGAAAAAATGTCGTTTTTTTATTTTCTCCTGTTTTGGGAATTCCTGTACTAGAAATATTAATTTTCCATTGCCAGAAAGTAACTGGTAAGGTTTGATCAATTTTAAACGTTCTTTGAATTCCTCCCTAAAAAGGGTTAATAATTAACGCGATATTCACAAATATCGATCGTGCTGTAAAGAACGCGATGATTTACGATTGTCTTACCAGGTCGCGGTTGCGGTGGCAAAATCAGCAATAATAATGGTATAATCACGTCGCCGATGTATCCGTATAATTATCAAGAGGACAGCACCTGCAAGTGGGAAATAAAAGTGTCTGCGGGATATCAAGTATCTTTGGAGTTCGATGCCTTCGATCTTGGCGCCAATTCGAACTGCACCGCGAATTATTTGCAAATCGGAGAGACAAAAGATAATAACAATATGCTTGGACGATTTTGCGGAGGGGTGGTAAGAAGATTTTTTTTTTCGTCTCGCGGTATTACAATGAATAAGAAAAACAGAAATAATAACCGATTTTGTGAAATTTTTGAACATTGTCTTCAGCGTATGCCTCCTTCTTTAAGAACCGTGAGCAATACGGTTAACGTTATTTACGTTTCGAGCATTGACAACGCAGGCACCGGTTGGCAAATTAGATACTCGGCAGTGCAACCGCATTAAATTACATTTAACGTGAGAAAAAAGGTTATATTCTTGTTAATATTCATATTAAAAATGAAAAATAAAAACTATGATTTTCTGTTATTTTTCAGATCGTGTCGACGGAAGCCGCGGCAACTTTGGTTTGAATACACGGATCGCGACTTTATCGCTCGGCGTTTTGGCTCTACTGTTCGATGTATTGATTATGAATTTACCCCTATTGATTACGAATTTATCACTTACCGTACTAAGTCATTGAATCATAAAAAAAAAAAATTTCTTCTCGTCTTTATAATAAAAAAAAACGTTCTGAAATGCACATAGCGCGCCGATACTGCGAGTCTGAATTAAGGCGACGACGTGTCATTTGAAAAATGGACATTTCTTTTTGCCGTATCTATCTATCTATTTAAATAAAAATGATATTTTATCATACAGTATGTACATTCGATTATTTTTATTGTCGAAATCGTTTTACTTTTATCTTTGGGTGACTCCGCCCCCGCAAAATCAATGAAACAACATCTTTGAATAAAAATTAAAGTAAATTATTGCGTTAGATTAACGCTTCGTAAAGTTCTTTATAAATTTTCACGTAGTGTGAGAGACACGAAGCGCCGCGAGCTAATTTTGAATAAGGGCCACCCGTATTAACAATTCCTTCTATGTCGGTCGTAGTTGTCATCCTTGAAACTAATCAATTCCGCGGCGAGTACCGCGTACGAAGCACCGCGTACGAGGACCTTTCATGGATACACGTACGGTTCATGTACATGAATTTGTAACGTGTCGGGGCTCAATGCTTTCTCTATCTCGTGTAGTCAGAGGCGTTTGCTTAAGCGTATTAACGTGTTCGCGATGAAATCATACAAGAGAAAGCATATGAGTAGCAAAGCCTATCTCCTCCCGGATTTCTATCCGGTTCCCGCCGGTTTACCTTGTATAAATCTAAGGATTGAGCAGCTGCATGTTCGCTACACTTATCAAACACAGTATATTAGCATATGGCATATTCAATATGCGAATATCTGGATAAAGCAGCCCGTTCGCCGCGAGCTTCGTGATAACTATGAAAACGGTCGGTGTACATTAGATAAGCTGTAATCCGAGGAATCGCAGATGAGGCGCTTTTTTTAATGCTAAAAAGTCTCGAAATTGTAATTATTTCTATCGCACTGTTAAGCAACTCTTTGAATAACGATTTTCGAAGGTATGGAACACGTTTCCCTAAGTAAATCGAAGTAAGAAAAATAACAGAGGCAAATATAAATGACAAAGTCAAAACTGCAGTTCACAAGGAACTGTATTCCCTTCAGATTTTAATAGTAAAGATAACGCAATGGACAAGAAATATTGTAACTTCGAAGGGGGCGTACGCGCAATTAATGATTTAAAACGCATCTGCGGGATCTGCGCATCTGATGGGATTTGTAGTATTGATCTTCTCATTTCACGATGCAATGAAATAGAAATAGTCGCGGCAACGATGGTGTGCATTGAAATCGGAAACGCTAGAGATGGTCAGAAAGTAATAGTGACTTCAAAAATTTATCGAACTTTTTGCCATCCATTTTATAGGTATATCTTTCTATATATGTATACGGCGCACGCAATTGAGGATCCTGACGATTTCATTCATTTTTTCAATACAACTCCTCCGAATCACAATGGAGTGCACTTCAGGGATACATGCCTCGACGTTTCTCACACAGAATCGTTTGCACGCAAGTTAATATACAACGTTTCGCGACGAGGGAGGGGACGGGACGAGGAACGTCGAGAGCCGCGGGGAGAGTTCTGATATACAATCAGCAAGGAAGTCGATGTTGAGCAAAAGCACCGGAGTTCGATTTTGTGTACAGAAAGACCCGAGGAACCACCGAGAGAGGACGAGAGGAGAGGCTTTCGACTAATTGAATTGCCCTCTACAATCCTCGTTGTACCTAATACCAATCAATGTCCGTTCTTAGTGACGAATAAAACTAATATAAAATAAAATAGACATCGGAGAGTAAATAAAGGGAAAAAAAAAAAAGAAAACCAGGGGCTCGTCGTCGTGGATTCACGAAATTCTTCGTACAAGAACAAGAGTAAGGGGGGGGGGGGGGGGGGGGTGGGAGAAAAAAGAGACAAATAGGGAAAGAGCGTGGATTGATGTAGATCTCGTATATACCTATATGAAATTCGAAGGATTTTCGCCGGGTACGAAGTGCCAGAGTCCCCAGAAGCAACGGCCAGATAATTGGAATCGCTCGGAAACCCCGACGAAAATTCCAATTCCCGTTGTGCTCGACGATCCCGTTCCCCTCCCTCCTGCCCCCCAAGCCAGTCAAACCTACGTAACCTCGTGTACTATCCCCGGGTCTGCTAGTCCAATTTCCTGATATCCACGTTTCACATCGGCGTGTTACAATGATTGAACCTAACGGTATTCAAGCGACGGTTGAGAATCGATATAATATTGCCGCTCTGTGCGACGCGATGAGAAGAGAGAAAAAAAAAGAAACGATCGGAACACAGAAAGAACGAAAAAAAGGAGGACACAGTCGGATCCATTTTCCGCTCAGTTTACATTAATCCCTGTGGAGAACTCGTGAGGGTGAATGAAAAAAAAAAAAAAAAAAAATACACGCAACCAAAAGAGAATAAATCACGACAAGTACAGGAGAGAAGCGGAAAAAGTATCGAATATATAATCCGCGTGGAGAATCGAAGCGACTCTGGTCGAAGCTAAAAAAAATGGATCGGCCCCTCCGCCTCCTTTCCCTCCCTTGAATCCCGCGGATGTATCGTTGGTGAAATCGGTTTTTTTTGTTGTACTTTTACTCTTTGCAATGACTGTATTCAACTTTATTTCATTCGGTACTCTTTTGTTTTTAAAGAGGATGCATCGATATACTCGAATTAAAAAAACAATGAACCGAGTGGAATTTCCCTCTTCAATGCTCGATGAAAAAACGCAATTGTGTTCTTCTCGTATTTATCGAGTTTTTGGAGGAAAAAAAAGAAAACGAGGGTTTTCTAACTGAACATTTTAATCGTGTGATAAGTTTACATCTTTTTTTACGGAGTTTTAAAGAAGGTTAACTGGATAGGAAAAGAAAAGAAATTGAGTTTGGTGATGATAAAAGATATGTCTCGGGCTTTGTAGTTCGAGGGTTGGAAGAGCGGCTCAAAGGTTGCCGCAACGGTAAACCGCGCGTACCGCGTACAAACGAGTTTACCTACTTTTGTATCAAACGCGGGAAAAAATTGTATTATCCATGGCTTGTTTATGACGGGGGTCGACTACGACGAAACGAAGTCCGAGGCCACCCGGGACGCGTGCAAGAAAAACAATGAAGAGGAGGATAACGCGCCCTCGGCAGGGTCCTGCATACAATGGGTGAAAGTGAGTCAGTATGACGAGGGTTGCAAAAAACGGAGATACATAGAATAGTTTGTACAAGTTTCACCCTCGCGCTACTTAATACATATATTTTCTACCATGAAGGGTAATAAACGATTCTCGGTAGAGTGATCAAAGAAATGCATCCCTGGAGGCAAAGAGAAAGAAAGAAGAAAAAAAGGAAAAAAAATTCTTTAGCCAGCAGCGAAGGATTCATCGTATTATCGCTTCACTAAACTTCGCTCACTGATTCTCCGACCTTCATTTTTTTTTCATCGTCCCTCATAACTTTCGTATCTTCATTATTTTTTTCTAGGATAGCGAGTAAAGAGAATTATTTTCGCTTGGAATAAAAAGGCCGAAGGCATTCGCTTTATTGCGATGGCGTTGTCTCGCCTTCCGGTTGCGTATAATTCTATATACTCATTTACAATCTTAATTTTTTAAATTGTATTATATCCTTGTATAATATAATAGTTGAATTTACTACAAGAGATATGCGCGGATTACTTTCAGTTCTGCTGTACTCCATTTTCTTCAATTACTGTCTTCGATGCAACACTTAACGCGCGATCTTATTCGCGCGGATATGCACACGCGGAGATATTCGCGTGTACACAGATTGAAAATTCGTATGCAGATTCATCGGTCACGGATCAACGAATTAGTGGGCTTGAAGGGTTCTCACGAGCTGAAATCGAATTGCGGGACGCAGAATGGGAAATCAGGATGACCCCATTCGATTTCGACCCGGCCAATCCGTCGGATATTCACGGGGAGCGAGAGGGAGAAGCAAACGCGCGGTAGAAGCGGATGTAATCCGGGTTACATGAGCAACAGGGAATATCATGCGGATAGTAGCGAAACGCGAGGAGGGAGAGAGCGAACTTCGCGTGGTAGGTGCCCATCTCCAAACGCATTACGTATATGAGCGTTAGCATCGATAGGATTACGAGGATAATTTCATCGGAGTCGATCGTATCGTCAGTTCGGCAGAAGGTAGCGAAGCTCCGATAGCCCTTACACGCGCAGGTGTTTCCACGAGCGCGCGAGACGCGCACACGCGAGGATTTTGAGGGATTTACCAAACTCGATTATCCGCTACGTTGCGTCCTTGAGCGCGTTAGTTCGCTTAAGCTATCCTTAATCGATCAAACTTTAATATAGCCGAAAGTTCCTTGAAAAAGGGAACAAAATCAAAGAGCAAAAATAAGAAATTCCATTTCTCCGTAACCTCGAGAAGATTTACGACAAATCGAATCTTGATAAAACCGGAAGCCAGGTAACTCGGTAAACTTATTTTACCATTTCTCATACGGCCGAACGCGTCGGCCATTCGCCAAAATTTCAACGTCATTATTTTAAAATAGCGTTTTCGATATCAGCAGTAGAAATATCGCAAAACCAATTCGACCGATTGCCTTCTAATTTTAACGCGATATCGTTGAATATTTTTTCTATTGCGCCACGTAGGATTTTTTTTAACGCAATTACTTTTTTTTAAATTAAATCAAATAGGAAAAAAATGTACGGAAAAAATCGAGCTGTAAGTTGAGCTGTAAAAAAAAAATCATAATTGGCGCAATGCTTTCAGCGCTATAATTTAAAAATCGCTTTGATTTCTTCATTTTTTCCTCATGACAACGGCGACGAAACATTTCAAGAAAGTCATCTTACTCCAGCCGCGGTAACGGCGCTTGCCGGCGTAACGACACTGGTAACGCTTGATCAATTTTCATAATAAGATTCATTTAGCAAGTTATTTGTATATACTTTCGAATAACAAAAAACCGAAGTCTCCCATATCATTAGTTTTTGAGAACAAGAATCTTCATGTCGACCCACTTTTTCATCCGTTTACTTAGTTACCCGCCCTCTAAAAAAAGCCTCTAAGGAGCGGAAGAGAAATGTAAATAGTGATAAGAGCGTAAATATCTTAAGAACAAATAAAAAACTGCAAAGGAGAAGAACGAAAGGTCATTAGTCGTCTCCTGCCACTGTAGTGAGAGAGAGAGAGAGAGAGAGAGAGGCGTTTGAAGAAAAGTATCCCGAAACTCGGTGCAGTTTGAGTTAATTAATAACGAGAGTCAGAGCCGTAAGATACGACGACTGGTAACTCTCTGCCGTAAGAGATATTTTCCGGTTTGCTGAGAAGTTGAGGCAGATTAGTTGGAAGACAGGTACTTTGCATCGGGATGACTCTCTGTTGAATATATAACTATATATATACACAAGATACGACGGAGGCCTTCCTTTGCGATTCGTGAGAGAGAGAGAGAGAGAGAGAGAGAGAAACCAACGGATATTCAGCGAGATCCAGTTTCATCCGAATATCCAGGCAGAGCTCCCGTAGATTTGCGTACGTATTATACCTATAACCATAGTGTATAAACCGCCAGAAGTTTTGGCCATCAGAGATAGAACCGAAGCCAAAACTCTCGTTTATACCGAGTTTGTCACCAATAGGAAATCCCTCCTGCCGCGTTAAGGAGTCTCTCCTCCGACCAAACACGACGACTCAACCCTTTTTGCGAGCAAAACTCGGAAGACGATTTAAAATTCGACGAAACTTCACAGACGCGCTTTCCGGCCATGCAAAATTAATATATTTCTGGCACAGCGCGTTCCAAAAATGTTGAATTTTTCTTTTTTTTTTTTACCATTTTTCGGATAAAAAATATCTATTTAGACAGCGTATTAATATTTTTATCCCGAAATGAGTATAACTTTGCGTGAAATTAAAGAGGTACAAAAATATGTGTGATTCTGCATAATTGGAAATAAAAAATCGAATAATATCAGAATGACAAAAAAATCTGAAAAAAATCCATAAAAGCTAACCTCGAAATAAATGTTTTCTTTTATGTGTACTTTTAAAAATTTGATCGACGAAAAATAAATTATAGACGACAACAATTAAGACTTATTATTATTATCATGTTTATCATTGAATACAGATCGTCGCAAGAGTCTCTGTACGAGTTTCGAAACAGCGACGAGAGCGATGAGCTTCGATAAGAGATGTATGAACAATGCATTATCGAAGTGAATCTTTGATGAGGGTAGTTCAAGGTTCGTTGTTGGGAATCTATATAAACAATTCCCTCGTGAATCGAGAGTCTCAAACTATGCTACGAGGCTATGGATTGATATACGGAGAGGTATAGCGAGGGGTGGGGGTAGCACGGGGGAGTTCAAGGAAGAAATATCTGGGTCGACGACCGATAAATCCTCATCGAACTTACCTCGCTGTAGTGACACGAATGATACCCACTTCGCTCGGGGAATAGCCAAACTCGTCGTCTCTCGCTCTTCGTACCATTCGAGACATTTGCCCGACTATGGTAATACGAGATCCCAAAAAGATACCGCGTGCCCCATCATCCACCGGCGGTCCGCGATATATCTCTCTCAACGTCCAACCCTCCCATTTCGATTATACGTACAATACATATTTATCCATATTTGCGAAATACAATAATCCAAGTTGCCGCGACGAGAGTTGTCACGAATTCCATTTAATAACCCGCTTCTCGTTCTCACCGAATGAATATACCATCCGCGGTTCGGAACGGACGCTCCTCGAATCGCACGGAGACCGTTCGAGATTGGTGAGATTTATGAATCGTCGACACCCGACGGGGTGTAACCGATAATTCATTGTAACAGATAAAGTACACACACATACAAATGATAGAAATTGACGCTCATATATGTGTGGGCCGTTGAGCACAGACTCATAATTGAATAAACGACGAATCCGTATGACGAGATATTTTGTCGATAAGTTATGATTCACCGTTTATCGAATTTTCGGAGTTAATGATACGCAACAATAGCCTCGGAAGCTCGAAAAAGACCGAAGAGAAATTCTTTTGTCGCGAACGATTCGATTGGATATGGGATCCTTTGGGATTTTTTCGAGATCTATAGAAAAACTTTTCCAGCTGAGACTCCCCGGGGAGGGAACATTGCTTCCATGTTATTGACGCAACGCTCGATTAGAATTTATACCGAAGCTTTAATGTTATATGTAGGGGATGACGGGGCAAAATGGCCCAACAGGGTAAAATGAAACAGTCACGTAACTCCAATTTGCGACAAAAAACCCTCCCTAAAATTCATGAAATTTTAGAACAGTTCGACATTCAAGTTTCATGGTCATTATTTATTGTGGAGATCACTGCTTACCTAATGAAAAATATCAGGAACAACGTTTAATTGAATTCTCCGAAACATTTGTTATCCGAGCTAAAATAGACCAATAGAAAAAATAAGAATAAAGATAAATAAAATAGGTAGTAAATTCTTTAAAATTAAATTTTTTACTGCAATTTCCTCACGGTCCATTTTGTCCCACTTTTCCTTTTTCATCTTAATACTTTAAGGCGATGTAAAAAATGAATTTTTTGGTTGAAAAGTAGTGAAAAAGTGTTGTGTATATCGGGAAAACTCCCTAAATTTCTAAAGTGCTCTATTTTGCTCCACCTTCCCCTATACGCTTCCGAGCGATACGAGAGTGTAACCAGGTGCGCAGAGGTGGAGCAGAGAGAGTTCCAGAGCGCAATGTTTGTCTCGTTATTAATGTTCATTCGTGAGAGAATACGAAAAAAGAGGAGAGGACCGGCTTCTCCGTTTTCTCACGCTCGAGGTAATGAGATACGTCAAGTCCATAATTACGGCCGTTATTCGTGCGGGTTTACGGCCAGTGAAATCTGCCCGTATCTCTTAATTATAGATACCACCGTACATTCGTGGTTAAGTTGTAGGTATATAAGATACGCCAGAAGACAACAAGAAGATAACGCAGCTAAGAGTCCACAATATTACGGTATCGCTTAATGCCGTTTTCGTATAATTGCAAAACATTCATCGGACAAAGTACGCGTACGCGCCGTCCAAAATACTCGCAGATTACGCTATAAATCAATTTTATCATTTTGCGAAATTATTCATCCTCCCACGGAGGACTTGAGGAAATTATTATTTGTTTTAATAATTGATTGATTATCTCGGACATCGTAAAAAAACTTTCATATTTATCAGCGCGATATTCTTGGCTTTGTAAATTGATGGCTCATTAATTATTCTATCGCGAGTTTCGTGAATAATTGTTTTTTTTTTTCTTCAATCCAGACATATTTTTTTGTATTACCTCGTCGACGGAACTCCATTGCAACGAAGCTATTGTACATACCCGGCATCGTCTGACCGATACTCGAGCGTTACCACTGCCGCGAGAGACCAGAGCAGCTCTAGCAATAATAACTGCACAGAGAACTTTTCCGAGTTGCGTTGTCGATATAGTTAACGGAACCGAGGACACCCGTAGGTAGGTACTCGCAACTGCTCGCAACTGTGCGTCGAGAGTTTAAATGCAAACTGCAGGAGCAAATGAGCGAACACGTAGAGGATACACACACCGCGTCCGTGACCGTAGTTCTCGCTCATTAATCCGCGGGCAGCTTAAATTCGTTCGGGGTTCGGGCGCAACCCGCAACTCAGGCCGCTGATGGCGAGGGAGAATGTGAGAGAGGGAGAGAGAATTCTAAATATAGCTTTTGACAAACAAGGTCGTCGCAAAACAACGCCTCGCGGGGGAAGTAAAGCCATCATAGAGAGCGAGAGGGAGGGAGGGAGGGAGAGAGAGGGAAAGAGAAGAACCTTCAGAGGCTTCTGCTCTTTTCGAGGTTCCATCCCCAACACCGACAGTTACAATTTTCTCTTGAAGCTATAGGTTACGATTATACTTTGTCGGGTATATTTTGTACCTGTAGGTGGGTTTCACCGCTGTTCTCTCACGGCCGAACGCCCCGTACACCGGAGCCGGCGGTGGCGGTGACGTCAGATTCGACCTCAAACGACGAGTTATCCCGTGGGTTATTGGTTCGTACGTACACCTACGGTTTACGTACGTTAAGCTTCGCGGCAAACGCGCGCGGTTTGTTATCAACTCTGTGCGACATCCCTTCGCAACTATCGGACGGGACTTTTCAACGGTTTTTTATTTATTTATTCACGAAGAATACTCCGGATATTGATATTTCATGATGAAAAAAAAATGTTCGACAACTGTTTTTTTTTTTTCTTTTTTAAATAATATAATAAAATCATTTTATTACGAATATATTCCTAACCGATGATAAAAATGTCGCCACATCACTTTTAGAGAGTAATATCGAGGTTTTCGTATTGATGCATCAATACGATACGAGAGACTGATAAAAATGCCCACGCTGCTCCGTAAAAGATTCGCCTACAATGACACGCGCCGAATACGCCTTCGATTTCTATTTTTATAATACTGCGCGCGGTTAATAACATCCGAATATCCTATATTCGACAGCTGACTCTCAAAACTTGACATCCCTGCCATATATGTATGGACGTATATATATAACATATACATATAAATCGTCGGCAGCCGTACGACGAAAATACATCTATATGTATATATACCGTCACCAAATTCCCTTTACGACTTTGCCGGAGGTTCGCGTCCGAGATGACTCCCTAGCTATTTAACGATCCAACCAACCCAATCGACCCCTCTCTCAGGTCTCTGAAATTTATCGTTCGTTATACGAGTCCCCACCCCTCTGCTTATACGCCGATCTCGATTAATTACCGTCAGTTGCCTTCGGTTATTAGATTTATTTCAAATTTATTATCTCCTCCCTCGTTTCTTTCTCGCGATGTATTTTTTTTCTTTTTCTTTTGTTTCATCTTCGCTCTCGATCGGTGCAAAATATCTGAATATTCATTTAAAACATCTGTTTACAAAATAATTATTCGGATTCACACGAAAGTGATGCACTGTACTGATTCGATACGTATTTCCAACGGCTCTCGCGCCCGACCAATAAACGGCCGATCGATCGTTTTGTCGAAAAAAAAAAATATATATAACTGGGGTCGAACGTGAGACTCTGCGTTCTGTTATATTCCAGAAATAGATCGATGCTTGATATAAATCTATCGGGAATAAGGGATTAGCGTGTGTACGTAGAGAAAGAGGAAGAGGAAGAAAAAGACACATCAGCGAAGGAAGCGCGAAGAGTGATTGCCCTACATGTATTCAAGTTAAATTCTCATGGAAATCGTGAAGAGTCTCTACGACTCTCTATATATGTATATACGTAAATATATATATGTATATATGGTGTCTACTATCTCTCACTTTCTCCTTTATTTTTACCCAACTCTCGGTTGTCGTATGAAAAACGAGGAAATTTTTCGTGCCTCTCGACTCTCGCCTTCGTTTTTCATCCGGGTAAATATAAGAAGAGAATATGTTATGATAGTCCTCTTGATCGTCGAGAGCTCGTGGAACAAGTTTTTCTTTTTTTTCGGTGTTCCACTCTCTCCGATTCCCCAACATCCCGGAGACGTCCCACTTCGCGCTCATCTCGGAACCCGAGAGTGTCTTCGGGGAAGCTATCGTTTTCAGAAAAAGGGGGGAGGGAAGGGAAGAAAATCGGGTTTCTTCTCTCTTCGATGCCACGGCGGTGTCTTCCTTCGGGAATAAAATCTCGCTTCAACGCTTTTTTACTCTAGGAATAACGATCAACAGGAAGAGACGCGACACACCCTCTCTGCGCTTCCGCTCCGCGTGTAGCCCGTCCTTCGCCCCCACCGACCCTCGCGCGCGCACACACACACACACACACACACACACGTCGGTGAACCCCGAGAGCTCTTCTTTTTTACCTACATCTCTCATGTTCCGACTCTCGCTTTATATCGCAACGTCCCATAAATTCCGACGTAGGTTTTTGCGCTCCCAAAGCCCGCAAAAAGAAGCAACGAAACAGGTGGGCGCGAAATTCTGGACTTTTTTTTTTCATCGATGCATCAAAGAGCGATCATATTTCGAGTGTTCGGGAGGGTGAACATTCACAGCCCTTCGTTTTTTAATTTTTTTCATCGTAGTTGGAAAAATAAAAAGATAATTTTACAGAGTGTTCATTTTGAGAACATTTCTTTTTTCCGTGTTCCGTTCCAATTGCAATGCTCTTAACAACTCTTTTTCCTCGAAGTCTTATTTTAATCAACCAACTTTGGCTACAGTTTTTTTTTATCATTTTTTTTGTCCAACCATAACATTCGTGTTCTCGTCTATTTTTCCATTTTCCCGCTATCGCTTTTCGTTGTAAAAGAATTATCTTTGTGTACATACTTTTTTCTCGTACTTTCATCCTGTGTTGGAAAGAGTGCAGTTGCGAAAGGATATACGAAGATAAGAGCGAGTGTGGATCTTGAAAGGAAGTTGTGCACTCTTAGGGGGTAGTAGCGGTAATAGCCTTGGAGCACTTGCAACGAAGGTAACATCACCGTAGTACGCGTTAGAAGACATCAGAAGAAAAGAGAGGATAGCGTGAGAAAACGGGTCTAGGGGAAGACGAGAAAGGTGCTCAGGAGGAGAAGAAGAAGAAGAAGAAGAAGAAGAAGAGTAGAGCCGGTTAGGCTGGCAGAGAGACTAAACGACGCGAGAGTGCGAGAAGCAACCCCGTTTTGGTATACGGGGCGCAAGCGCGATGCTTTATTGATCAGAGAACGCCGAGAACGCGTGGCAAGACGCTTGGGTACAGAGATTCATTTTGGTACGGGCCACCGAACCGGACAGGGCTCTCGTCTTCGCGACAGCGGGGAATCTATTAGCCTCGTAAGTTGCTTCGTCACGCGAGCCGGATGCTGGGCTACGGTTGCGGCCGCTGAGCGCTCTTTTCGAGACTCCGACCGATTTTTTCGTTCATCCCCATGAGCCGACTTCTCTCGAAGTATTTTTTTTTTTACGTTTCATTCCCTCCTTCACAGATATGCCTGGAGATGGAAATGAAGGGAACTACGAAAAAAATGACTTTTCGTTCTTTCCAGTCACGTTTCGCATTTTATCAGGACCACCGGGGGAACCCGGCGAATCGAAATAATAGACTATCAAACGGCAGTTCCCGGTTCCCTCTTTTCTTTTTTTTTCTTTTTTCATTTATGGATCGTATAAAGTAAGCGGGTTATTGAGACTGGAGTATGTTCGATCAGCGAATGCATGTTGGCTTTTACGACCGTAAACTTTTTTTACGAAACTTCGTAAAACGAAGTAACGTCATCCGTGCTGGAATGTTTACCGCTATAATTCCTAAATTATGAGAAAAATGATCCTCGTGTTAACGATAATTTTCCAAAAAAAATTTAAACTCGTTAAATTCGAGCGACCCTCACGACTATACCAATTGTTCGGTAGTTCGCAAAGAACGTCGCAAAGTGGTTACCACGCGGGAAAATCAAACTTTGAATAGTTAGCGAAAAAAAAAATCCTCCCGCGGAAAGTTATCGAACGTGTCCGTGTTGCAGCAACAGCCACATCCTTGGCCCACTCCCACGATTGAGGCACACGCCTCGTCGCTTTTCCGACGACGGCAGGAGAATTTACAGCATAGAGACAAATGGATGGATGAATAGCTACGGTATAGACCACATGATCCCAGTACACGTGTCGCCACTATGTACGTACCTAGTTATATACCCGTCGCGGAGTTGGGGGTAGTTGGTGATCAAAGGGTTTCCCGCGCTCGACTGATCCCCCCCGCCTAGTCGTGTCGGTCTCCGGATCGACCTCTCGTTTCCTACGATAAACATTCGTACACGTTTTTCCGACGTCCGAATCAACCTGATTTACTTATTTCCTCGCTGCACCGTTTATTTTATTTTTATATAGTCTGATTTGCGTAGAAGCATTTGAAAAAAAAAAATGATAAGCGTCATTCGAATGAACCTAATTCTCTTATTTCTTCGTTACAACGTTTATTTTACTTTATTTTAGTTTCATTTGCGTAGACTCGTTAAACAAACAAAAAATGTTCACTTCGTCTCATCTATTTTATTCAAACTCGATCGCTCCGATACTACGTTCCCCTAAAAAATCAATAACTCCGAAACATTTCGTGAAAGGAAGAAAAAAAAAACGTTATCGATGCATACATTACGGGAAAAATTGGAAATTCAAATCCGCGAGAGATCACTACGTTATCCCTTTGGGGAATGATATTTGAAAAATAATTCTTCCCGCCGACAGCTTGGACTACGGGAGCGTGAATAAGGATTATGTAATAAGAAAAGAAGCTCGTTGGTAACTGGTTGAGAAGAAAAATCCATCAAGAGCCCGAGAGAGGTGGATCTATCACGATTTCTACTGGGAAAAGGGGCGGGAGGGGGGGGGAAAGCTTTTCTCCGGCTGTGTCCGTGTGTGCGCGTGTGGCGACGCAATACCAAGCGCACTTCCGCGTTCGAACGACAGGCCAGAGTTCTACGTCTGTACGTTTCCTTGCCTAATGGAACTTAATGGAAGGATTCGAAAGATAGGATATACGAATGGAGGCCAACCTGAGCGCCACGAGCTTTCTTTTCCTTTCCTTTTTCGTACCTCTGTTAAAAACTCGAACGCGATCCCACCGATATAGCAACCGAGTTGTAGCGAGGGAAGCAACGTATCGCGGTCACGCAACAATCGCCGCTTATTGAAAAGTGGATAAAACTCGTAGGTTGTCGGACACGCGATAGTCTCATTCATTCCCATCCCCCTTCTGCTAATTCGGCGTCTCGTGAGTTTCACACACGGCTAACCAAAATTATTCTCCTTTCGTAATACCACCGCTTTTCCTCGTTATTCCCGCATCTCCCCAATTTGACAAATATTAAATGCATAATTAGATTAGTCGATGATAATTCACAATGCAAAACGTGAATAATCGATTAAATTAATTAACAAGGGATATAAAATAACATCGAAGGTTACCAACCGGCGCGTGCGAAAACGCAAAAATCATTGCGGTAGATGGTAAATTCTATATACATATGCATTGTACATGCAGTATGTATCAATGTTTGAGTGTATATAATCGTGAATCGATAACATGGATGATAATGAATTGGATAACTGTATTGGATTTTCCGTTGGCAACTATGCGACGACTATATTATCCGCTCCGCGTGTGTATAACACGATTTGTTATATAATATTGACAAACACAGTGATGCCAATGTGGATGAATCGTTGAGCCGCGAAATGTTCATTATTTAAGGCACATCGTATCGGGTTTATACGCGACGATAATTGCGTATACGGCGTCAATTTAAAGCTCTCACAGGGACGAAACAGCTGTTGCCCGCAATGTTGCATCGATACCAGATATAAACGTTCATATACAATACAATTGTGTAGAATTGTTAACGAACCAGAGGCGGCTCTCTGCGTCAATCGCTGCGTATCGCAAACTCACGTCGGCTTTCATTGTCGACGTTTAGGTGCAATCCGCGGAAGAGAGTAACCCATTTCCTCTTCGCTATGTATGCTTGAATCTCCGTGAATATCTCCAATCGCTGCTTAATTCAATATTAGCTCAACTGCGAATACGAATATCGCTCGAGATAGAAACGCGCAGATCACCGACGTAACGAATAGTTGCGTGTTATCTCGGTTCAACACCGTTTGCATAACGCCGGCAATGAGAATTTTACTCGTACTTCCGCACACGACACGATTGATTGTTCATTTCGGGATGAAAAGTCATCAATTGTATTTGGTTTGTGAAAGATTTTTTTACTACGAACTTCGAACGAGCAGTCTTTAATAATTAATAGAATGTTTACCAGTGCCTCGAACAAAAAATAATTGTTTATTTATTAACGAATGTCGTCACGTAGACGGATTTATCTGTGTCGCTGTTTAGCAAAGAACATTATAATAATCGAATTTAGTCACCGAATGGTTTTTTCTTTTTTACATCAAATCTCCTTGATGCAGAAAAAAAAAACTAATCAACCTGTAACTCGTGCAATTTTGCAAGATTCGATATTTAATATGCAAAACTTGCCATTGATTAATAATATCAACTAGCGAGACTATTCTTGCGAAAAGAAAAAACAATAAATAAAACGATAATAAATGGAAGAACAAGCGATAGATGGAGAGATTCTTGCTTCGTAGTACACCGCACACTACCGCGTATCCTTAAGGAGCGCCATTGGGAATTTACTTCTTTCTCAACGGGGTAGCGATAATTAAAAAGTATTGGAATCCTCTCCAACGACCACGAGAACCTTCTTCTCATTATTATTGTCAACGATATCTCTCGGTGTACCGTATATATATTTATAAATACCGCAACGAACAAAAAAAAGGACGAAGAAAATTTTATGAAAATTGCCTATTCTTTGCAGTGCGCTGCTCCGCTATTCGCCAAATTGATATTTCCTAGAGATCTCGTAGCGTCGAGTCTGTGTGTGTGTGTGTGTGTGTGTACGATGCCGCACAATCTCCTCGTTAATACGTGGAATATGGTTATTTATCGGATGAAATATATAGTTCGCATAACTGCAGCCAATAATCGTTATAGTAATAGCTTTTGCGAGGGGGGGGGGGGGGGGCTAAAAAACCAGTACAGTAGGAATTATAGTGGTTTCTCCTCGTTAAGTTAAGTTTTTTTTCGAAGCGAAGCCTCACTCTTCATTTTCAGAGGATTTAATTTTATATACGAGAGAAAAAGAAAAAAACAGCAACAACAACTATTTACGTTTTCGTGTCATCCGTAAGGTTTCGCGAGTGGGGTTTTCGCGGACGTACGTGGAACGTCGGAGCGATAATTAACAGACGTCATTAGCACACAACATGTACCCGAAGTGAGAAGAGAGCCGGTGAAAGCGCTAATTTAAATGGAAAAGACTCGTTTGTTCGTCGGCATGTATATGTATGATTTTTTTTTTTTTCATTCCACTTTACCGTCACCTCGCCTTCCACTGTTGGCCTCTAGGCACCCCAAACAAATCAATTTAGAATATTATTTTTTTGTTTGTATGTCTATGGGTAAAAGAAACTTTTAACCGCTTTTTTTTTTAAATTCGTTATCCGGAACATCGATGAGCCTTCGATCCCTCGACGACTGGCTTATCGTTGGGCCTTATAGCCTGTAGGCCCTGAAGAGCCTTTTTGTAACCCTAACGTAAGTAATAACGCACTCGGCATCGAGTATCGCCAAGCTATCGCTAGGGTTTCGAGTTTAACGTTGCGTTCGTTCGGTTGTTTTACAATGACAACGTCTACCTGTCCGTTTCCCGTCGGTAACGCATCCGGACTCTCCCCCTCGCGTCGCATCGACGAGCCCGGGTGACATCATTCTCGACTCGTTGCTGAGTTTAACACGCGCCCCACTCTCAGGCTTCGGTGTCGGCTGCATCGACACCGAAGCCAGGGAAATAGGTTTTTGAATAACACGGAGCAACCCTCCTTCCTCCCCCTCCATCCTTCTCTCATCCCGTGATATCATTCGAGTGGACGTTCGAGTCCAGTGTACACCGGGACAGCTTCTCGTTTCCTCTTGTACACTTCCGACGAAACCAATTTACACGCTGAGCTACACGAACGCGTATCTCTAGATGCACTTCGACAACAAGATGAAAGAGTTTTCTCCTCGTATCTCATGCGTATTATTTTTATTTCTTGCTCTATATTCTTCACACGCGTATGACAAACGGAAATACATTATTCTCGCGAATGTGTATTCTGTTTTTCGTATTGTCGATTTTCCGCAAAGTCGTTTCTAGAGCTTCATTTTTCACGAGATTATCCCCCCTCCCCCCGAAGATTGAAAACTGTAGACTTTATTTTTTTTTTCTAACTCTTTTGCGAAAAACAATCGACGAAATAGTGAAAACAAATTTTTATAATAAATATGTAAATATATTTTTATTATTAAATTATTATAATTTTTTGAATATTTTTGAAAAGCTACACTGCTTTTGCCGTGTAAAAAATTACATTTAAAAAATCTATCAAAATACTGGCGCTATTATCGACGTGTCTTTCCTTCCCGATGGTACAATATCGTTGTTCGATCAGAAAATTCCTTTTCAGTAAGGAGAAAAAAAATGTTCAATCCAAATGCCACGTGAGTAGTTTCTCGAATCCATCTCAATTCACGACTATAGTTATATGTACTATAGCTATAGTATGGTAAGAGCTTCGATCATAGTAGTTTATACACGACACAATGTGGAGCTCTACAGAGATATGTGAAGTCTCAATATTGGTAGCGGGTTAGACAGACGGTAGGTACGCAAAGCCGGAGACGGTGAGTACCTTCCAGAAGGAAGGGACGGAGGGGCACTTCGGTTACAAGAAGCTTGTCAACCCGATCAGCTCGGGGAAAAGCTCTCGCGTTTCACCGACCGTAGGCTGACAGTTACTAAGTACGTCCTCTCGAAAGCTCGTCTCGTTCCACAGACGTAAGAGCCTGTAGAAGAGCGTTAGTATCGAGAGAGACAAGGATTATATATACATATAGAACCACTCCCATTGAGAATATGATGAAATCGATGGATGGGAGAGGCTCGTCAAAGCCGGAAGAGCAACGATATTCTACTTACGATAGATATATATATTACATCGACTCATAAGACCCATAAGGCCCGATTAACCCCCTCCCCCGACCTCACCGACCTTTTGCCGTTCCACTTCGTTCTATAGCAATCGAAATTCCGAGCAATCTATCGGAGAAAATTTATAAAAAATGCCCAACATCCCCGTCCGAAATGATTTTCGTCCCGAAAGCAAACAAAAAAAAATGATTAAAATGTTTAACTTTTTAATCTGCGTAAAAAAAAAATTCATAACAATTTTGTTTTATCGACGAAATGTCAGCTCATCGAGCGATTTTTTTATAAACGATGTACCGTGATCTACTTCACCAGTATTCTAGTTGGGAAAAAAAAAAAACAGAATGAAATCTCTGCTTGACCTTTGTACTTTCGTTCACTCTTGCGCCGAGTCTCATTCTATACTATTGACCCGGAGCGCCCGAGACTCGACGATTCAATTCACGTTAAGAGAGAAATTCTTTTTTATTTTATTATCGTTAAAATCTCCGAGACTTTTCGTATCTCATTCGGATGATTCGTTATTAGCCAAATAATTCGAAATTCTTTATTTATTTGCTTAAAAAAAACGTTGAGCTTTTCATATCGAGAGTGTCGAGAATATAATAAATGAAACTGTTTAGGAAAAGCGTCCGAGAAGATAAACATATCGCGAATCGCGGCGCGGGAGCACTTATGGACATGGAGCTGCAACAGCCAGAAGTTTCGCGTTTTCGCTTTCTGGCTTTGGTCCAACAAGTCTATTGAGCACATTCGCCACCCACTCTCTTCTTCTTTCTATCTCTATATACTCCCCGGCTACCGGGTATTAGTTATACAGCTATGTTCAACCGTGCATTCGACAGCGGCGCGTTCCTTCCAGAACTTGGCGTTAAACGCTTTTTTTTTCTCTCCCCCCGCGCCTTTCTACCTTCATATATAAATGCGAAGTAACGAAAGAATAAACGGCAAAAAAAGAAAAAGAAGAAGAATAAAGAAACATTCGTATTCTCGCTGGAATACGACAAAAACATTTATTCCTCTATTTCCCGACACCTTTTTTTTACATTTTTATTTTTATCGTCGGTCAACGACTTATCAATCCAATGCATCCTCAAAGAGTTAACACGGGACGGAAATAGTACGGAAATATATTAAAAGAATAAACGAAGACTATAAAAAAACTATTTACCGAAAAATTTATGTACTGAAAGTGGAAGTTTTGAGGCATAGAGCTGTACATTAAATGTAACGTACAATTATGCTGAAGAATTAATGCACGGTACAGTGAAAAATAACGAAATATTCGCATTCTCGTAAAAATGCGATAAGAACGTTTATTTATTTATTTTTTTCATTAAAAATTTTTTTCCCGCTCAACTACAAATCGTGAATCCAATCTATCTTCAAAAACTTTGAAACTGTAGATATAGATAGCCGAGAAACTATCCGTTCGCGGAGCGAATTATCATCATCTACATTCATCCAACTTATAATTCTATTTCCGGCGTGAATGGCAAGTCGAATTACGTACTCTTGTTTCTCGCTTGTGGATACGGAAGTTGAAGACTCGACCGAGCCGTGAGTAAACCCCCTTTCCTTCGTCACTGTTTTGCACCGGCAGTATCTCGAGTTTGCAGCGGAGAAGAAGCAACGAGAAGCCTGCGAGGCACATCGGTCTCCTCATATTCCTAACTTCTCAAGAACTGTATACTACCGAAGTTCCATTCTATATCCCACCGAACTGGATATCCTATGAGGCCTTCAATGAGCTGTGCACACCGACGTACGCGCGCGAACGGTATGCAAACTTACGGCAAGAAATGCCGAGGATAGACGAAGGGAGAAACTTCGTGATCTTCTTTGCTTCATTTTTCTCGTTAGTTTGTACTTTGCAATTGAAAGGAAGAAGGGAAAAAAAGTCGCAGGAGAGCGAAGGCAACGAGAAGTGAGTTTCCGAACTTGGTTTTTCGCATCGTTCGGCCGATTATTCATTCTCGTAACGTTTGCCAAAAAATAATATCGTATCGTGTATCGCAAAAGAAAAAAAAGAACAAAACTTTAGTACCAATACGGAGTTAAATCTTTTAATTTTTATCGTCGAGTAGAGGGAAAAGAAACCGAAGTTATGCCGATGATTTTATTTGTATTGTGCCAACTTTTTTTACGATGTGATTAAGGGATGCGGTATCTGTGCACTTTGGAGTGAACCATATATACGACATTAATGTCCGGCTGCTCTTTAACGGTGTGCCACCGTTAAATCGATCGATATAAAAATTGTCGAGAATCTTCGCGATGGTCCCTCCAACAAGGATGGCAACTCATTTGCCATTCTCTCGATCCTCCTTCCCCTCTGCTCCTGAGGTAGAAGCTATGCCAGTGACCTGAATGCATAAGCTAAACGTTTACCACAGCCCTACCTTCCCCCACCGCCCGGGTATATACCTCCTAAATCTCGCTTAAGTGCATCGTCATTCCAGGCGGCAAACGTCAGCTTAACGTTTTCAGCGATAAACGAAAATGCTACGACGATGTTTATCAAAACGCGAATGCCAGTTACGTTAACGCCATAACGCTACGGACGATCTTCCGTACGAGGATTACGAATCCGTCAATAAATCCGAACCCGGAAATGTTATAATAATCATTTTAAGACAGAAATTTTCGATCTTCGGCGATAAAAACAGTAATTAAAAAAGAAATGTCTAAAAATTCCGATCTTACGCGAGACAGGTGAAAAAAAAAAACGAATACAAAACTTGTAGGGATCGTCGGTGAAAATAATGTTTGAAAAAAAAAAAATAAAACATTTTGATCACATCACATCGTTTTTATTACCGTTTTTCTCCTCATTTTTATATACATATACAATATTAATATATCTTACAGCGGTATTACGTTAAGACTGTTTTACACTTTTTTTCTTGTTTTTTTGGATTTCATTCATCCTTTGTTCGCAGTTTTTTTTATTTACGAAAAAAATTCACTAACAATAAGTGGAGAGCAGTCAAGAGGCGCGGGAGTGACAAATAAAATGAAAAAAAAAAAAAAAAAAAAAAAATAGTAACGTATTCGACGCACTCCCTCGCGGTTGCCCATCGAAGAACACAAGAAAGAACATCCACCCACGCAAATTTTTTCTTTCTCTTCAAACTATATATCCATTTTTATATTAATATATATATTGTGTATAGTAGTGAATTGTAAAAATCGTCGGAAGGATGACACTGTATAAGGAAGTTTATGCGTGTATAACGCGCGAATTTTTTTTTTCTTTTTTCTTCATTATCGTCATCGTAATCATTCGTATAAGGATAGAAGTGTACACCGTGTGCCTAATAAAGATTGTCTCCAAGTATAGAGAATAGTTGTAGTTGTATAGTAAAAAAAAAAAAAAAAAAGAAAAAAAAACGAATAATCATGAAAACCCTCATCTCGTGAGAAAAAAGCAAAATTGCTACATGAATTTCTGTCTCGCAATCGTTCACAGCGTTTTGTTTCACTGGTATTCCCCGTTTCGGTATTCTTTTCGCGTATTTATTTTCATTCGTATACGGGAGAAATCTGTGTGTATTTACAAAGGGTAAATACACGCAGTCGTCGTATTAATTAATTCTTATTAATTCGCATATTAATGTGTTTTTTTTTTTCGATTTTACGACACGAGGATGAATGAACATTGTTATACATCACACCGAGACTACTTTAGTAGATACGAGGCGTTTCTCGCGGATCGCCACATCGTGTAGGACAGCATATATATATATGTAGCACATGTATATACACCACCTGATGGGCGTTACGTATTTTGTTTATTATTATATTCTCTCTATTACAAATATTAATTATTGGTCGTAAATTTTCAATTCACGGTGTATTAATTTTTTCAAGTTGTTGTTGTTGTTTTGCCTTTTGCTTGTTTATCGCACTTTGAGATGCAATTTACCAAGAAATGTTACGTGCGATTTCATAACACGAAAAATTCCGGTGGCTAATTTGATACCCGTTTATGCCAGCTAAGGCCCAAAAATTCATAGAGCGTTACAATTTAAGATCGATATAGTTTTGTTGTTGTTGTTGTTGTTTTTTTATTATATATTACATCGGAGCCTAATGCTCGTTAATTCGTCGATTTCCCGGGGAGGCATCGCTCCCACATATATCCAGTGTTTTCTTATTCGACAGCGATAAATAACTGAAATAACAACGATTATAATAATAATAATAATAATAATAATTCGGGGATATTCGAATCTCGTCTTATCACAATGGTCGAAGCACGGCGCTTCGACCAGAGTATAAATACAGTTAATAAATCGCCGGGAAGGATATGATGAGGCACCGTTTATTCTCCGCGAACGATCGCGCGAGGGCCCGAAGATAAATGTTGCAAAGTCACGGTCGTGAAAAATCCGTTATCCTTACCCTTCGATACTTGATTTTCTTTCTCTGTTTTTTGCTCGTTTTTTTTTTCTTTTGAAACTGATAAAAATAACCGCACCGACCGCGCCGATGCGGTCGATAAGTTCAAGTTCTTCGGGAGGCTATTACTATAATAATAAAGAAAAAAAAAAAAAAGAAACGCAGAAAAGTGGTAAAGTCACGGACTGATTCTGCAGAAAGTAGGGTACGATTCAGCCCCATTCCTAGGGCCGTAACGAATAAATCGTAAGTAACGTCGACGAGAGGCCGAGACTCGTAAGATTTCGCAAAGAATATCAGAGAAAAACCCCCCCATCGTGGCGAAAGAGATTCGTTGGATCGCGGAGAAAATCCTTTCGCCGGTACCTGCCGTCAGTGGGCTTTTGCGATTCGCGAGAATATTCCTCGACCGTTCGATAAATATTCAGAGACAAGCGATAAAAAGCTCGCAAACTGAGGAACACAGAAAGGAACAAAAGGAGGACTGAATAACATGTTAATTAGCTCGACCTCCTGAAAATTAATAAAGATTACGCCGTCCGAGAGAACACGATAAAGCGTTATAATAATAAGAAGCAAACAGCTGGCAAAGATTAGCGCGGAGAACGCGCGTTTGGGCCTCGCGAACCTTGCCGGGATATCGCGATAGGTAATTCGTTTTTAATAACGTGACTCGAATAGATCTCTCATACGGCTTTCTTTTTTTTTCTTTCTCTCGATATCGGATATATTGAGATCCTCGAGATCCTTACCCCCTTTTTTTTTTCTTTTCTTCCTTTCCTATCTTATTCTTATTCGCGTGACATTGCCCCACTCGTACCACGCACGCACTTTTTTTTTTTTTTTATTTTTTTTTATTAGCTTTTACTCGCGCACGCACTCGCAAATCATCGACATTCACGCGTCACCGCTCTTACCCTAGTTTTACCCTTATACCCTCATACAGCGCACTGAGGTACAGGAGAAAGAATTATCGGCTCCACCAGGGAGACCTTTCGGTTTTTCTTTTTCTTTGTATTTCCTTCTAACCACTATATAGTATCATAGACCGGTTACATTTTTTTTTTTTTTTCATAGAATCGATCCATTTCGATCTTCGAAATTTTCCATCGAATTTGTCCATCGAAAAATTGCAGGCGCAACGCAGACTCTTTGAGTAACAGTTTTGTTTTTAAATATATATAATAGAGGAACATATTGATAACGGAAGTGTAGACTTTTAAAAGAGACAGTGCCAGAGTTTGCGCTATAGATATATCTTCGATATACTACAGAATTTTCGTCGGAGACGTGAAAATAATGAAATAAAAAATTGTACACGGTTAACGTATATTTTGTCTTAAAAGTTAAGCCCAAAGTCTAAAACTTGGCGTACCCGCATTCGTATCTGTTGCCGATGGGAGAGAGGGGAAAAACGACGTTCGGAGAAAGGGAAGAGAAATCGATCTCGAAGTTTCGCAGCGGGAAACTCCGAGACGCGCGTAGCTCCCCGTCGTTATGGGATTTTTCGCGAATTCTACGCTCCGCTGACGATACGATTTTTTTTTTTCTACAAAATCAAATTGTCGATCTACCGAAGAATTTTTTGTTTTGTTTCCAATTTAATTAAATCCTATGCCCCCCTCCCGATCGGTCTTCTCTAAGTTTATTTACTTCTTCTCGGCTCTTGTTCAATCACGTGTCTCGTTTGATTATCTTGATTGCCGCGACGCGAAGTTGTTCGATGCTTTCCTCGCTTTCCCGCTTTCCCGCTTCTCTAGGCCCGTCGTTTTTCTTTCGCTACACGTTTTCTTTGTTCTTCGTCTTCTTTGCCCTCTTCACCGTTGTGCTTTTCTCTTCGAATTCTATCGAGAAGTTTTTCGAGTGAACTCTCGAGAAAATCTCTCAAAGTTCAATGACCCTCCACTCGGGGAGGACTTGATCCCCGCCGGAGATCAAGAGGTTAGATTACCGATGTCCGACAAATAAATTTTTCTTGTTTTTTTTAATGAATTTTTGTTTGAAAACTATTCGCCATCGTCGACATCGAAATCAGCTCGAGGCGAAGCGTTTAGTCGCGTACGAAGACAAACTCGTTGTAATGATTCCAGCGATTCTCCTCGGAATCGACACCGGGTTTGAGTTGTTCGGTACTACCGCCGGCCGTGCCGGAGCCGCAACTCGCGACAAGCTTGAATCCTTGTTCCTGAAGCATGTCGAACGCCTGTTCGATCGAACTGTGCTTCAGAAAGAATCTCGACGTGTAACGATCGGACATACCGTGATCGGGATCGCGGCTCTCGTTGAGCGTCTCGCCGAATACATCGCGACACAGTGCCATACGTCCGCAAACGAGTATTCTCGCGAGTTTACGAAACTTCACGTCCGCGAGACCGTCGCGACCGAACGCGAAGCTGCCGCGATAACCGACGGTTATGTATCCGACACCAGTGCGTTTGCCACCGGTGCCGGAACTCGACGACACGCTGGAATCATTGCTCGTGTCCAGTGCCGCTTTCTCGAGTCCCGGTAAACCGTAAAAAATCGCCTCTTTCCGAAGTCTCTCGCGCTCGCGAAAACCTTCGGGCAGTGTTAACGCTTGATTTCGCAAAAAATCCAAAACGTAACGAAACAGCACACCGTCGCGATCGAGAAAATATTTTCCCTTCGCGTCCCTTTCGACGCTCTTTTTTCCGGTGAATATTGCCGCTAGATGCGAATCCGTTTCCTTCGTCAGTGTCGTCAACGACGTGGTGTAGAAAACACCACCGACGTTAAGCTCGACCACGTTCGGTATCTCCGTAACCGCTGAATCCTGTTGCTCCATCCTTTTACTTTTTTTTTCCGTCTTTTTTTCTTCTTTATCAATTTCTATTATTATTTTTTTCCTCGATTATTATTATTATTATCGTTCACTTCGCACTGCTCGATACTTGTCGCTGTAATTTTCTTTTTTTTTGTTATTGTTGTTTTTTCGTCGATCGAAGAACACGACCGTTTTTTGTATTTTTTCTATTCGGTTCTTTGTTTCTTATCTCCTCGTTGCCGCTCGGGAAGGACAAAGGTGTCGGCGTGGCTTCGACACTGAGACTATAACCACGAGTGTGCGTCGACCGAGTTTTTAATTGCAACAGGGAAAAGCTCCAGCTCCGTGATCCGACGGAGTTTCGGACCCGACGGATACTGAACTGTGGGTCAGTCTCCGGTGGCGCTAGTCGAGACGGAGCCTGAGGAGCACCGAGTCAAACCGGACACGAGACGCGATCCCACACTGTGCATGATGTACCCGACCGTCGACGACGTGTGTCCCCTCCCTCGCCAAAGCTCCCGCGACTCTCTCTCTCTCTCTCTCTCTCTCTCTCACGCTCGTACTCTCCTGCACATTTTATCGGCGGCGAGAGAAAGAGAGGCGCCCGAACGTTCAACGGCGGCTCTGTCCCTGTTCTCTACCAACGCGCGCAACTCCAACGTTTACGGAAACGCGCGCGCAGCATCAACGCTCTCAATCGGTGCTACCGCCAGGATGTTCGATCTATGACTATATATCTCGCGGATCCAAGCCCCGGAGACGCTGGATACCGACCTATACGGGGGCCCCCGGCCCCCGTCGTATCTCGGACGCTCTGGACCATCATCCTGATACACACAAGGGACAATCGTTCCGACCGGGCTGACCTGACACCGATATCTACTACTCGAAATCCCCCGTTACGTTACTATTTTACGCTCGGAATTAATAATAAACGCCTCTTTTGACTTTCGAGTCAAGGCAAAAGATTGTAAGGAGCCAATAAAACTTTGTTCGATAAATTTGTAAATAACTGAGTGTTCGACAAAAATTTTAATTAATATACATTTTATTTTCCTAGTCCGTGATTATTTTTATTATAAAGATCGAATAAAATGGAATTCGAAGGTGAAAGGTTCTTGAAAGTTTCTTCTTGAAAATAACCCTTTCATTTCGACCTGTTTGGTTAATTATTGTTTATCATTCTTCGTTCAATTTATGGTGTTATTCATGATGTAATCGAACGAAGTTGAGAAATGAACCCGACGCGCTTATATACAAAATCGACGACAGCCCAGGCAGCAAAAAGACATCTGGTATGGAAAAGTCATCTAAATGAGTTACACCGGGAGGTACCTATAAGTTATGTTTCGTTCAAAGTTACCGTTTTGCATTCGTGGTAACCTTCGGATACCATCTCGAGACCGACATATGTGGTCCATTTACAGTCAATTTTGGATAACTAATTTTTTAGTGTTACCTGGGTGGAGATTATAGGTGTCATCCCTGATATTGAAGGCTTCATTTGTCAATAGATCGATTATGCATACTACATGTACATACATATATCTCTAACAGAAAATTATTATTTATATCGGGCGACTTCGGGACGACACGCGAAACATCGCTGCGATTCGAAGAATAATGATATTTATCGATAAAATCAATGTTTATTTGGTGTTTCAACGCGCGCGAGATATCCACTTCAAACAACACTGTTTAGCGAACACCGCGACGACCACCTCACGGTTTGTTTTTGCGTTACTATATCCTCCCCCCCGCGATTGTCGCGTCCCCTCGCGGCCACGAGGTACGATCGCAAACGTGGATTTTTGAATCGGCGATATTATATATCTCAACATTTTTTCACACTGTCTCTTCATCCTTTGTCGAAAGATGTAGAATTAATAACATCGAACAACTGTTTCGTACGGAAAAGACAACGCTCGACAACTCGTTCGGGTAAGAAAACACATCGTAATCAATTCATTCGTATTTGCTTGTAGAAATGTTAAATTTCTTTGCTGCGTTACTAGAAGAACGATGACAACCCGGATCATTCGAGGTTAAATTCTCGAGGCCTTCGCATTATGTCAAAAAGTATTCACCGGTTCCATTTCGCTAAATGAATATATTTATGTGTGTTGATGTCTCACGAACATTTTTTTTATATACGGTGTTTTTCTTAACGATATCGTATAATCGATAATCGAATTGCTTAACGTTTCGTATGTTTTTCTCACCGCGCGTCGTGACAGTTGTTTGCACAATCGGGCGCAACAGCGAGCGGTCGTCGGCTTATGTCACCTTTCCGTTCTTACATTTGTCTTACAGATTGGCACATACGACAAATCGGTGAAATGGGTGAAGTACCGCGCGCCACGCGTGCCCTTAGAGGATTCACGGAGTTGGGACGCAAGAAAAAACAATCGAATCAGGATGCCAATTGTTTGATGCAGAAACGGTCGGAAAGGGCAGCTGCGTTGACAGAGTAACTACTATCGCTTGACAGAAAATTTATTTTTCGAATATGTTAACTTATCATTTTTTTTACAGCCAATACAATTGGCGGGACTTGTGCAAATGTCTTCCGGAGAGCGCTAAACCTTTTTTATCGAAGATACACAGTGTAGCGGCACAATTCAGCGGTAAGAATATTACTCATTAATAGGCAACAATTTTCTTTATTAATCTAAAACGAAGCCTTTTTTTTAATAAATTTTAATAAATTGTTAAAAACTTATAATCGGGGAATAGACATTTTATTTTATTTTCACTATATTGAAAAAAAATCTATAATTATGGAATATAATTTTTTTTTATTTTTCAAGAAATTGTTAAAATGTATAAATACGAAATACAAATTGTTTATTTACAGAAGGCGAATTGCCACTGGTCACCGATGACATAGCAATATGGATCCTTCGACTGTTGATAAACGAGAAACACATGAGTGAGAAAAGTTTTAAGTCTCTCGTAGACAAGATGGGAGACTTGACGCCCAGCATTGCCGAGGAAGTCATGCGGGTTTGTTGAGAAAAAATTAAAAGTAAATACCAAGCTGCGTTTTATTATCATTTGCATAAATTGCCTTATTTTCCGAGCAGACGATTACCGAAATGAAGAAAACTCTGTCAGACGTGAACGTTGGATTTATCATGGAATTCGGGCGAAAAATTTCCGAAACGGATGACAAAGAGTCGAAGGTATTTGGGGCAAAGATAGAATACCGGCCGGCGACGGTTGTGTGGCCGGTAACGAAATGGCTGCACGAAATGGTGGAGGTAAACGCCTCAAAGCCAGCAGGAGAATTTACAATGTCGTACGAGAGAGTAGTGGAGACCAACAGCAAGAGTGGAGTAAGCGAGAGAAAAAAAATGATAACATTTATCGTGTTTTTATATTTTTTTAAATCTGTTTTTTGTTTTACATTACTTTTGATTTGAGTTTTCTCTCGTTATTTGTCTTTATTTTGCACATCTTTTATATTATTTATTAATAATAAATGAAATAATGTATAGCAATTTGACAAAGTCGAGTTTGCAAAAGGGATGAAGCAATGCTACCGAAAATACTCCAACGACATGGATTACGAACAATTCGTCGCAAGGATAAACGACATACTGAAAAATTCGGGGGAAAATTTGGAGGGCGAATTGTTCGATTGGATGGGTTACGAACTCATACAATTCGTGTCTTACATGATTGAGCATCGCGAGGCGATACTTGCGTTGCTGTCGTCGACTCAAAAGTTACAAAGAAAGTTAGCTTCCGGAAAGTCACTGCGTAAGTTCGAACGGATGTTGGTTGAATCGCCGGTGAATTACGCGAATACAGCAATAGTTAATTTTTCTTTCAAGCGAAAATAGCGGAAGTGCCGCGATACGGTTGTCAAGTGACGGTACAATCGGCGCTCGAGAAACTGTTGTCGAAACAGGTGCGGAAAGAGGAGAAAAAATTGATGAAAGCCACGAGCAAACACGGTGAAACGAACGACGACGATTCGGAGGATGAAATAGATCCATTGATACTGCGTCTCAAGAGGCAGGAGGCTCTGCTCGCGCAGAAAGTGCCGATTCTATCGACGAGCAAAAGAACGCATCTCGTCGGTAGCGGAGCGCGCGAGAATTATCCGTTCGTCTTCGACTCGAAATTGACATCGAAAGCGTCGGCGGGTTACGTTTCCGGACAGAAAGTCATGCTGCCCTCGAACGTTGAGAGAAAGGATTCGAGTTTGTGCGAAGAAGTTTACATACCGGTGCCGCCAGCGGCGCCGCTAGAAGTTGGAAACGATCCGGTTCTCATATCGAGGCTGGACGAGGTACGAATCAAATCCGAACGACGAGCTTCCGTTGTAAAAGTTGAAAAAGTTGAAAAAGTTGAAAAAGTTGCCTCATACGAAATGATTATTATTTCAGATAGGACAAAAGGCGTTTACAGGCGTGAAAGCTCTGAACAGAATCCAGACTATCGTATTCGACGCGGCTTACCACAGCAACGAAAATCTATTGATATGCGCGCCAACGGGAGCCGGCAAAACGAACGTCGCGCTGCTCACGGTTGTTCATCAATTGAAGTTGCACATCGAGAACGGCGTGCTGAACAAAGACAATTTTAAGATAATCTACGTAGCGCCGATGAAAGCTTTGGCCGCCGAGATGACGTCGAATTTCGGGAAAAAGCTCGCGTGCCTCGGGGTGACGGTGCGCGAATTGACCGGCGACATGCAGTTGACCAAGAAGGAGATTCTCGAGACACAGATGATAGTAACGACTCCGGAAAAGTGGGATATCGTGACGAGAAAAGGTCAGAGCGACACGGCGCTCGCGGCGATTGTTAAATTGCTCATAATCGATGAGGTGCATTTGTTGCACGGCGATCGGGGACCCGTTGTCGAGGCTCTCGTCGCCCGAACTCTTCGACAAGTCGAGTCGTCGCAAAGTATGATAAGAATCGTCGGTTTGTCCGCTACGCTACCGAACTACGTCGACGTGGCGAGATTTTTGCGAGTCAATCCTTACAAAGGCCTCTTTTACTTCGATGGCCGTTTCAGACCCGTGCCACTCAGTCAAACTTTCATCGGCGTTAAATCCATAAAACCCACGCAACAGATACACGATATGGATGTCGTATGTTACAATCAAGTCGTCGACATGGTACGCAAGGGTCATCAAGTAATGGTTTTTGTTCACGCGAGAAATGCGACCGTGAGAACGGCGACGACTCTCAAGGATATGGCGGGCATTAACGACACGATTAAACTTTTCAAATCCGAGGGCAGTCAGAAGGGATTGGCCGCGAAAGCTCTGTCGAATTCTCGCAACAAAATTCTCAGCCAATTGTTCGAATACGGATTTTCCGTGCATCACGCCGGTATGCTGAGAACCGACAGAAATATGGTTGAAAAATACTTCGCTCAGGGACTCGTCAAAGTTTTGGTCTGCACTGCGACCCTCGCGTGGGGCGTCAATTTACCCGCTCACGCTGTTATCATTCGCGCAAGTTTTACATTTTATCGAACTAAATATTTTAATTACACAAAAATGCATTAATTCAATAATTACCGATTAATCTTATATATTATCTTATTGTATACAGGGAACAGAGATTTACGACTCGAAGCACGGATCCTTTATAGATCTTGGAATTCTCGATGTTCAACAAATTTTCGGTCGCGCCGGAAGACCGCAGTACGACACATCCGGTCACGCGGTTATAATAACGTCGCACAACAAGCTTAATCATTACTTGTCCCTTCTGACGAATCAATTTCCGATCGAAAGCAGTTTCATTACTTATCTCGCTGACAATTTGAACGCCGAGATTGCTCTCGGTACCATATCGAACGTCGTGGAGGCCGTCGAGTGGCTCAGTTACACTTATCTCTTCGTTAGAATGAAATTAAATCATCTGACTTACGGTATACCGTACCAAACTATTCTGGACGATCCGAACTTGGATCGCAAGCGAAAGGAACTCATCGACACCGCGGCTAAAGCATTGGACAAAGCTAAAATGATTCGGTACAATGTCAGAACCGGGGATCTGAGTTCAACAGGTAAAATCATCAAAAGGAACGACGAAATTTTTCGTTAAATCATCCGGTTGACTTTGCAAACGAATAACGATATTTCGGTGATTTTCTTTTTTTTTTCTTTTTTTTTTTTTTCAGATTTGGGACGTACCGCCAGTCACTATTATCTAAAATACGACACCGTCGAGATATTCAATGATTTGACGAAACCGATAATGAATGAGGCCGATATACTCGGAATGATATCGCGGTCCCAAGAATTCGAACAGCTCAAGGTACGCGAAGACGAGATGAATGAACTCGACAATCTTTCCTCGGAGTATTGCGAGGTCATACCGCAAGGCGGTTCCGAGAATATTCACGGCAAGGTGAATATTCTCATGCAAACTTATCTGTCGCAAGGACGCGTCACCGCTTTTTCACTCGTATCGGATCAATCTTACATAACGCAGGTAAAAATTCATTCCATTTGTTTTTATCGATCTTCGACGCTCCGCGCGGTATTCGAGTCGATATTAATTGAACTGTTGAACTGTTTCATCGAATCCAAACAGAACGCTATGAGGATATGCCGAGCGTTGTTCGAGGTAATGCTGCGAAAGAACAACGCTATAATGGCCGGACGATTGCTCGGAATGGCAAAGATGCTCGAGGCACAGCAATGGGATCACATGAGTCCGTTGCGACAATTTCGTTGTCTCGGTCACGAAATAATCGATAAAATCGAAGCCCAAAACTTAACGATAGACAGACTCCGCGAGATGGACGTACGAGAAATCGGCGATTATTTGCGTAATCACAAATCCGCGTCGTTGATAAAGAAATGCTGCGACGAATTTCCAACGTTGGAAATGGAATCGAATCTGCAACCGATCACGCGTACCGTGCTGCGCATTCGCTTGAACATCTATCCTCAGTTCAAATGGAACGACCACGTTCACGGCAAGACATCGGAGGCTTTTTATATATGGATCGAGGATCCCGACAATAATTTTATCTATCACTACGAATACTTTCTCGTCACGAGAAAAATGGTGAGAACCATTAAAAACTGTAGCGGGCGATGAATTAAAATTTTTTTTTTTTTCTCATTATTTTAGTGAAAAGTTAATTTATCAAGAGTGATGGAAAAAAAAAAAACAAATGGAAATTTGTCTCGGATTCGATCGAAAAAATAATCGTGTGCACGTGTTTGTTTGACGCAGGTGCTGAGCAACAGACCGCACGAGATCGTGATGACGATACCGCTCACGGAGCCTCTGCCGTCTCAGTATTTGGTGAAAGCTACGAGCGACCGTTGGCTCGGTTGCGAGTCGATATTGCCCCTGACATTCCACAATCTCGTTCTGCCGGAGACTCATCCGCCGCACACCGATCTGCTGGAGCTTCAACCGTTACCGGTTACAGCCCTTCAGGATGCGAACTTTCAGGCTCTCTACAAATTTACGCACTTCAATCCGATACAAACGCAGATATTTCATTGTCTGTATCACACGGACTGCAACGTTTTACTCGGGGCACCGACTGGTTCGGGAAAAACGATCGCCGCCGAGATCGCGATGTTTCGAGTTTTCAAACAATATCCCGATCAGAAAGTCGTATACATCGCGCCGATGAAGGCTCTCGTACGCGAGCGTATAACCGATTGGAAGGTTCGATTGGAGGAAAGATTGGGTAAAAGTGTCGTGGAACTTACGGGCGACGTTACCCCGGATATGAAGCAAGTCGAACGCGCACACGTGATCGTGACGACACCGGAGAAATGGGACGGTATAAGCAGAAGCTGGCAAACGCGTAATTACGTGCAGAAAGTCGCGTTGATAATAATCGACGAAATTCATCTGTTGGGAGAGGACAGAGGTCCCGTTCTCGAGGTAATAGTTTCGCGAACGAATTTCATAGCTTCGCACACGAAGAAAACTCTGAGAATCGTCGGTCTCTCGACGGCTCTTGCCAATGCCGTTGATCTTGCCAATTGGTTGGGAATAAAGCAAATGGGACTTTATAATTTTCGTCCGTCGGTCCGGCCCGTTCCGCTGGAAGTTCACATAAGCGGATTTCCGGGAAAGCATTATTGTCCCCGCATGGCGACGATGAATCGACCGACATTTCAAGCGATAAGACAACACGCGCCCGAGAGTCCGTCTCTCGTGTTCGTAGCATCGAGAAGACAAACGAGACTCACCGCTCTCGATCTGATCGCCTATCTCGCCGCTGAGGATAGTCCGAAACAGTGGCTTCGCATGCCTGAGGACGCGATCGCCGATATAATAAGCGAAATCAAAGACACCAATCTGAAGCTCACCCTCGCTTTTGGCATCGGCCTTCATCACGCTGGTCTGCAGGAAAGAGATCGTCGAACCGTCGAGGAATTGTTCGTCAACAATAAGATACAAGTATGCGGATTTTTACATCCAACGTGTCCGTTTTACGGTCCTTGTGGAAAATTTTGTCAAAAATTCAAAGTCTTCCATTATAAGTTGTATATTCAATTGTTACGGGAAGCTCGACGATTTCAGCCAAACAAACGTATTTTCATTTTGTTGTTGTTGTCGTTGTTTTTAAATTTACTTTAGGTTCTCATAACAACAGCGACCCTCGCTTGGGGCGTAAATTTTCCGGCGCACTTGGTCGTCATAAAGGGAACGGAGTATTTCGACGGAAAAACAAAGTGTTACGTCGACATGCCGATAACGGACGTTCTACAGATGATGGGTCGCGCGGGTAGACCGCAGTACGACGATTCCGGCGTCGCCGTTGTTCTCGTTCAAGACGTGAAAAAGAATTTTTACAAAAAATTCCTCTACGAGCCGTTCCCCGTCGAGTCGAGTCTTCTTCAAGTATTGCCCGATCACGCGAACGCCGAGATCGTCGCCGGTACGATAAAAACGAAGCAAGAGTTTCTCGACTACATTACTTGGACGTATTTCTTTCGGAGATTGATGAAGAATCCATGCTATTACGAGCTCGAGATTCTCGAACCCGAACGCATTAACCAATATCTCTCAACATTGATCGAGAATACGCTCCAGATTCTCGTAAACTCCAATTGCATCGAAATAGATGAGGTAACACCTAATTATCGATTGCTCATTTATCTTACTAATTGTTTTTTCTTTATCCTTTTTTTGTTGTTTTTCCTCGCAGGAACAACAGGGCATTTATCCCCTTTCGATGGGACGGATAGCTTCGTTTTACTATCTATCGCACATAACGGTCGGTATGTTCGAAGCGGAATTGCGCGAACATATGACGATAGCAGAGTATCTCAAGATAATGTGCGACGCGCACGAGTACGACGAGCTTCCTGTTCGTCACAACGAGGATATACTCAACGAGGAATTGGCGAAGCAGTGTCGTCACAAAGTCGATCGTCTGAGTTACGATTCGCCGCACGCGAAAGCATTCTTGCTGCTACAGAGCCATTTCTCGCGGCTCGCGATGCCAAACTCCGACTACATCACCGATTTGAAATCCGTTCTCGATCAGGCAATAAGAATACTGCAATCGATGATCGACATAGTTGCCGAACGCGGCTGGCTGTCGAGTTCACTGAAATTGATGCAACTTTTGCAAATGATAATACAGGCGCGATGGATCGACGAATCCGCTATCGTCACGCTACCGAATATCGATCGGCAACATCTTCGTCTCTTCGCGAATCTACCGAAATGCCTGCCGGCGTTGTGCGCGGCTATGAACAACAATTACAAGAGTCTCGCAAGCGCTCTGTCGAGCGAACTGAGAGACAACGAAATTCGCGAGGTTAATTTTTTGCACGATCGATGCTTTTTTTTCTTTTCTAAATAACTTCTAATCTAATTTGTGTATACTTTTTATAGATCCATCAGGTGATAAAAACAATGCCGATGATAAGCGTCGAGCTGAAACTCCAAGGATCTTGGAACGATCGCAACGAAACAAAATCGATCGATCTTTCGTCGAGACACGACGATTGCATAGACGTCCACGCTAATCAACATTACACACTCGCGATTACGCTCAAACGGAAAAATCGTTCGAACAATCTTCGCGCTCACTGCCCATTGTTCCTGAGGGGAAAGGACGAGGGTTGGTTCCTCGTTTTGGGAGACATAACTCAACGAGAGTTATGGGCTTTGAAGAGAACGGCGGGTATTAACAATCAGTCGCGACTCAATCAATTGGAATTCACAACGCCCTCCTTCGCAGGTGCGCCAAAATCTCTCGAATTTTATCCAATCTGTTCGTTGCAAAAATGAATCTGTATTACTTTTTTTGTTTTTCTTTCAGGACGAACGAAAGTAACTTTTTACCTCATGTCGGACTGTTACATAGGATTCGACCAACAGTACGACATTCATCTCAATGTGATATCTTAACTCGTCACGTTGGACTCGAAAGTTTGTTTTTCTTTCGTTTTATTATTTATATATTTTTGTTCAACGCGCTTTCTATACGTATTTAAAAAAAAACGAGAGAAAGAAAAAAAGGCCGAATTATTAAGGCAAATGAATGAATAAACAAAAAAAAAAGCAAGTTGTAAATACAAAGTACACGATTAAACATTAAAATAATCAATTTATTAATAACAAAGCGCAAACGATTGAAAAATAGCGGCCAATAACGAACAACGATCTTCCGATAGGTTAAAAGTAAACTCTATCGATAACGCATTATTATTTTATTTGCAATTTTACAAACGAATATCTAAGATCTTTTGCTATCCATGTGCGTCAAATCGTACAACGGATTGATATTCAACGCGTTGAGAAAGTGCGTTAAATGCGGCTGATAACCGCTGCTCGCCAATTTATCGGCCACGTGGGCGAGATAAGTGCGCGCCTCGCAAAATGTCCTATACATCTGTTCCAAACGCTCGAAATTCGCGTTGGTATAGCCGCTCTCGGAGTTCGTCCAATTTTGCGATCTCACGCGATTGTGAAATTTTAATATTACCTTAAAGATGTTGCAAAGAAAATTGCGCATCTTCTCGCCACGTGCGGTAAGCATGCAGCGCGATAAGATTTTTTTAATGTAAGTAACGTGCGTGTTATAGATCCGATCGAGAGTCGTCGCGCTCTCGAGATCCTTTTCGAATTCCGCCCAACTGGCGTGCAACACGCTGCAAGTGAGATAATTGTGAAAAGCAGTGATGAATTGCATCATCGAGTGACGATAGAGTTGGAGTTTGTGATAATGATCGGTAGTCGTGGCTTTTCGATCGACTTTTAGTATGTGAAAATCTTCCTGAAGCACGTAGAATACACGAGCGACCATTATCAAAAATTTGAAGACTCTCGCGTACTGCTGCATCACTCTCTCGTCGAGAATTATGTTCAGAGGCCACGAGGTTTTATAATTCAAAGAAAGGCAATTGAGAAATTCGGGATTGGAGAGTTGAAGCTGCGACGGTAAATCCATAGCCGACAAACTCAGAAGTTCCGAATTCTCGTAGGTACTGCTGAGCGAACTGTTCAACGCATTGTTCAAGAGATTCGTCAGCGTCGATGATCGGAATAGTTCGATCGGCGACGATATCTCGTATAGCCTTTTGTACAACGAATTCGTGAGACTCTTCGCGAATTCGCCGTTTAGAAGAAAAAAAAAGCTTCTCAAGCTGTGCATATGGGACAACATTTTTCTCTCGTAAAGAAGATGCTTGACGATCGCCGCGTTGGCCAAACGGCTCTGTATTCTTAGCGGTATGACGACCGATTTTTCGAGATAAACTTGCAACGATGTGTTGTCGATCATCTCCACGTCGGCGATCGTGAGCGACGTCTCGAAGCTCGGTGTGGCCGCTGCCTCGAGACCGAAGAAATTCGGGAACGACTGACCGCCACGAGGAAAATCGTAACCGTTGCTCGACGGTCTCGATTCCGGAGGATCCTCGGACGCAAGATCGCCCGGTGTCGTCGTGTCGCGCATACCGATCTTCGACAAATCCTCGTGAGTCAAACTGCTGCTTATCGACAGTGGAAACGTATCGGTTGTGCAAGACATCGGCGTCGTGCCGTCGTCGATCGGCGGTTGGCTCATCGGCGTCAATGGATCCAAACAATTCGCGCCGATGTCCTCCTCGCGGTAATCTTGAAAATTTCTATTGTCGTGTCCCATTACTTTCGCCCGATTTTTCTGCATGTCCGTGTAATCGGCAAAATTTACTCTGCAACTTTCGATCTCCGACGGTGGGTCTCGATACGTGTGACTCATGTTTCTCTTCCGGTTCCTCTGAGCGTCGGTCAGGTCAGCAATCCCCATTTTGTTCGTTGCGACGTTCGTGTCGTCGAATTCTTCGACATAGCGAGTCATGTTTTTATTCCGATTTTTCTGGGCGTCGGTGAGATTCTCGACTCGCTCGATGTTTCTCGACGTTTCCTCGTAATTCCAAGCGTCGATTTCATCCGTTCGATTTATGTTTTTATCAATTTCCGTCTCCATGGCTCTTCGCAAATTGTCGGGATTAACAGTTGCGGTATCGATGCAAATTGTGTTTTTGTTACCCTCGGCGTCCATGACGATTATATTTAATTCATTGTTGTTCGGCGTCATACCGTATTCTTCTTGCCAAACTTTCAGTTTGTTTCTCCGTGCGGCGCTCTCGTTGTCGTCCGTAATCTGCATTTCTGCATTCTCGAGATTGCCGTTGTCGCGGGGTGGAGCCTCGCGATATTCGTTTAGATTGGAAAAAACGTTACCGGTCATCATTCTTGTTCGATTTATCTCGAGGACGCAGGGTCGCGGCGATTTCTTAGGTAGGCGTTCGATCGACGCTTCGATCTCCGGAGATTCGGTTTCGACGCTCTTCGGTTCGGCAGTATTTTCATTCTCGTCGTCGACGACGCTGCTCGGTGATTCGAATTTTTGTCGACCGTTTTCGTCGGTAATTGCCCCTGGAAGCTCGCATTCGTTTTCGCTCGTTGCTTCAGCCTCGAGGACCGCGTCGCTTTCCTCGATTCCCCACAGTTCCCGCTTTGCTCCGGATATCGAATCGGCCCGTTGCTGAAACAATTTCATTCGCTTTACCCGCCAATCGGCTCGCGCTCGCCGTTTTTCCGCTTCAGCCGCAAGTTCGTTGTAATAATTGACAACGTTTCTCTTCTCGGCGATTTCGCAATTTTTCGCCATTTCCACAGCGGCATTGATATCCTCGAGATAAAGTTTGTCCTTTAGCAATTCAGCATTTCGCTCGCGTTCCTTACGCGACGCGACTTCTTCAACTTGATCTTTCAATTGAGCCAACAATTCCCGTTTGCAACGAAGCGATTCGAGTCTCGCTTCCTCGTGTTCGCGCTTTATTCGCTGCAACGTGCCCCGTCGAGCCGCGACAACGAGATCGGCGCGTTTTTTCTCACCGATTCTTTGCTCCTCGAAGGCGAACGAGAACGAGACATTTTTCCCTAAAATCTCGTTGCCCTTGTCGAAGAATTCGCGACAGAGGATCTCTTGCTCTCGCACCATTCCTACGCTGAGACAAACCCGTACAGCCGGATGGGACGTTGCGAATATCGTGCACAGCGGATTCTTCGGATCGCAGATTTTCAGCAATCTTACGGTTTTACCACATTCCAGTATAGAATCCGTGAGATGGCCGATGAATCCCGGTACGGAACCGCCGTTTATCGCGAAGCCTTTCGTCCAAAAGCGATGTGTCCTTTCGCTCAAAAATTGTGGCTTTGCTTTGATCATAAATTCGCCGTAAGCGTCGTCGCAGATACCCTCGAACAGCCAACGTTGCAGCATGCGAAAGTAAACTTCGCAGCACGATTTCAGAATCGAATAAAATACTAGCGCAACGCTGGCTTTCGTTATGCGCGTAACTTGTTCGTATATGTGCGACAATAGGCCCAAACCCTCGCCAAGAGTCCCGCGATTTTCGCGATCGCAACGACACAGTCTCGCCACTTCCGTCATCAAGTCTCCCATCGGTCTTACGTCGCGCAACAGTTTCAACAACGCCGGTGGCTCCTCGTTGACGACGGATATTCGCAGTATCACTGCTTCATAGTACAGCAAAAGCTCCTTAACGCTGTTGCACATCGCTTGAAATATCAAACCCTCCTGTTGTCTCTTGTCCGCGCGAGGATCGGATTTCGTTAAAAGGGACAATAGCCTGTAACAAGCTCCCCAATACATG